>JAOPHQ010003697.1:360000-656224 GCA_030340625.1 Merluccius polli | reverse complement strand
ATATTTCATTCAAGCAACTGTTAGTTGACCTACTGTTTCAGAGCAGCAAAAATAAGTAAGGAGGGTTGCAACGTGAAAGTCATGTACGCATTACTTTCTGCCATTGCGTCCCACAGTAATATAGTTAAGACATTATATGTGAGGTTGTAGGCCAAGGCTTTTGTTGCAATATGCTAACTGTTGGTTAATTAATCGGTAGCTATTGTTTATCACAATACAGTATGTTAATTGTTCATTTCAGAACATTATTGCACTTGGTGTGGTAACCTAGCATATTTTTTAATATTAGTTTTCCTTAATTGTTACCTACTCCAGAAATGTGACTTGTGCTGCCTAAATTACCACACCTCCAAATGTTTTTGAAAGCGCGCACGTTGTCTTACAATTTGTCAAGGAAATGTCATTTTATTTATTTTTACATTTAGTCCCAATTTTAACTTATTTGGCCTTTCTAATTCCGCTGATGTTATGCCAATGCCAATATATCCTTGCCTTTACACAAAAAAATTAATATATATAATGATATTAAATAGGCCTATTTTGAGTCGACTGTGTAATAAAACATAACTCACCGATGCGATGATGGACGCGAGCAATAAGCAGAACATAGCAGACATTTCCCTTGGCCATTGTCAGCTCCTTCTACAGCCTGCGTCCTCCACGCGGTTTGGTGTTTGTTGTTGTTGTTCTACGGGTCTCCCCTGTCCTGGCTCTGCGCGGCTACTACTGAGGCATGAAACATGCAGATCTACTTTAAATACTCTCTGGAGGGGGGTGTAGCCCGAGAAATAAGATTTGTGCCACGCGACCCAAAGAGGTGAAATATTAAAATTCCAATGGCTTTCTCTAAATCCTCAGAGCCAAAAAAAAAGAAGAAAAAAAAAAAAACACGGCTCAGAGACGCGCGGCGTCAAGTCGCGCCATTGTTTTCCCACCTTTATAGAGAATAAGGTCCGCCCAGGTGTCAACCAAGCGGTATTTAATCGAATATCAGGGAAGGTTTAACATGGCACGGTTCTGGAACAATAATGGGAAGATTTGGGGCTGAATGTTGAGAATATTCAACATTTAGTTGAACGGTAGCTGAAAGCAGTTTTCCCACGTGCGGGGATAGGCCTGTACTGTTGTGTCAGTACAACTGGGAAACAAACGTTTACATAATGTTCAGTGTACTCTGAGCGGTCCTGGCCTGCTTATGAACTCAGGAATAGGGTGATTATAAGTAACTACACTTTGGGTAAATGACAGACAGACAAGTGTGCACTCACAAGTGCCAGGAACTTTTTGGCATAATAATGTAGGCCACATGCCCTATGGTGCAGTGATATAACACAAGTCATGTGTTTTTTTCCCACCACACTTGGACAGGTAGCTTCAAGCATTCAAGCAAGACGCGTAGCTTCAGCCGGTGGCAGTCTGCAGAGCCCCGGGGCCCCTATGCAATTTGACTACTGCCCTCCCCCCATATCAATTACATGTATTTGAAATGTATTGTAATTGCTTTTGGGTATTTTGTCCATTTGTATTTGTTCCAAGTGAAAAAAAAACAGATGTAATTTGGCCATAGTATTTTCGTATTTGAAATACTTAAATAACTTTATTAGTGTCTGAAAATGTAATGAGGAGGTCATATATTTAGTATTATGCTTTTTATTTCTTGTTGTAAGTAGCAACCCTATTTTGTAGGGCTTTGACATTTTGACTGACTTGCATGTACCAGCAGGCTTTTGATGGTGCTTATCACTGTTTGCCACTGTGGGGGCGTGAATCTTTGCTAGCTAGTACTGATTTTGCTCGCTAGCGTGAAAGTCCAATATCTAAAGTCCGATGGCAGACAAGCTCAAATCTGGGTGTACAGGCCGTTTCACTTTGCAGTCACTTGATATTTGTTTAAACCAATCATGTTGCTGGGGACGGGGATCTGTAAGCCTGTAATTGGCTATTAACAGCTAAGACGAACTTGGCCAGCACTAAACTGTGAAAAAGGGTCTGTAAAGGTTTCAAATCAATACTGTGTAGACTGGCCACTATAGAAATACACTTTTTTAAATCCTTTTTGAAAAGCTTCCCCTCTCGTGTGAATGAAATTCTCTTCGGTAGAATTTGGTAGAAACAGGAAGTTGAAGAACAAGTTGTAACCCCGCCCCTTTCAGTTTCTGATTTCCTTCATTCCTTTTACTTCATTTTAATTAGGGTCAAACATGTCGTTGACAAGAGTTCAGCATCAACCCGAATAACAAATCATTAACAAACATGAATAAATAAAATAACATAACCTGCTGCTGAGAGATATGACAGTTTGTGCTTGATTCCCTTAGTGACAGAGATAATGACTGTTAATGGCAACTTACTTTATGTAATTTAAAATACAAATTACATGTATTTATTAAAAACATTTGCTCACGCAAGGAATTTGTAATTTATTTTCGATACATTTAGTGAGGATGTATTTGTATTTTGTATCTAGATACATTTCAATGTATTTTTGCCCATGTCTGCCCATGTATGAATTGTTGACACAGGTCCATCATCTATCTACGTATATAGGCTATATGATAAGTGACCCATCATTCCTAATGCTTTAGTTTAGGACTTGGTGGTTGACAGTTCTGCAGAGGTATATGTAAATCAGGGTGCCTAAACACATAAAGTCAGATGTCTTCTAGCTTTAGATGCTTAGTTAAACAATCTTATCAGGCATATTTCTAGGGTTCGATGTTATTTCCATCACAGTATCACACTTTTTGTAATGTGCGTAAACATCCTTGCTATTCACTTGAATTTGCAATTTTTCCAGACCATCTTAAAATAAAATAGAACACTCATCTAAATATGACATTGGGGTAGAAGAACCAAATGGGGCACAAGTTTTGACAGCTCCTGTCTGATACTCTCTCCCTGACCTGGCTGGAGGAAAATGTGCTTCGTCATTGTGAAGCAGAATAGCATAAGGGCTGAAATAATGACCATGAGTGGCAAGACATTCACCTGCTTATAAAGGGCTCTGGTTTGATGGGGATTTGGTATTCAGGTATGCTAGAGCTGGACTTTATCCCAGCTCACTAATAATGTTAGAATAGGGGTATACCTGTATGATATGCTAATCCATCACAGACACACAGACACACACACACACACACACACACACACACACACACACACACACACACACACACACTATTAACTAAGAGAGTTCATTTAGCAGCACTGTGAGCCTAACCTGGATGTAAGGAAATGATATCATCTGGCTGAAAACCCATCCAAACCTGGCAAGAAGGTGTAAACTCTACACAGACAGGAAGTGACACACGATACTAACCCAGGGCTCTGCTGCTTCTGGGAAACAGCCATACCCACTGTGCTGAGCAGGACGTTCTGTCTGTTGATTTTCTTTTTAACTCTTTTTCAGAGTGTATCTCAGTTTCCCTGTGAGTTGAATAAGCATAGGGTCTGAGATAGTCTACTTATTACCAAGTTGACTTGTGATAGTCACTAGTATAGAACTTTGTGTATTATATTTGTAAGCAAAAAGTAACAGGTGTTATGACAGAAGACATTGTGGCAAAATTGGGCTCAGAGTTTTTGATTTGGTGCCAAACGATTCCTTGACCTCAGACATATTTAGTGTTCCTGGAGGAAAAAAATGTGCTGTCTGATTTAATAGGTTGTTAAGTCACAGCTGGATATGCACCGTTAATTGCATCCTGTGTTACGGCCAAAACAGTGGAGATGAGTTGTGTTTGACTGGAATGAGTGCTCGGCTTGGTGCTTTTGGCTTCCGAAGTGTGTCTTGGATGACTCACTCAAGCCGCCATTCCCAGACATTTATGAAGCAGCCAGAGCTAAGCACCTCCGGATTCTGCCCTATTACAAGATCAACACCTTCCTGCCATGCACGTCAGAGAGGGGTAACAGGACAGATAGACGCTGGGCATGACACTCATATCTAGTCATATATATAGTATCAATAATGAATCATAATTTAATAAGTAATTTACAACTCAAATCAATGTTTTTTTACGATGTACTTTTATTGTATACCCCCCCTCTTAATTGTCTTGCATGGACAACGTGTATGAGAGTTGATCAATGTAAAGCTATTTGAGCGGCCATATTGGCTGTAAAAGTTGCTTGATAAATACAAACTATGTTCCTGATGATTACGTAGGGAGGGGGTTTGAAGAATGAAAAAAAAAAAAAAAATTCTCAAGTGACTGTAGCATATTCATAATAAACACGGACAGCAGCAGCAGCCACCCATGGCGGATCATGGTTTGGCCAGGTCCGCCTTTCCCACAGCAACTTTTGAGGAGGGCAAAAATACAAGCTTCTGACCCTGCAGAAGATCACTCTCAAATGAAATCATTCACACCTCCAAATCGTAGATCATCAAATATGAACAATATATGTCCCCCCCCCCCCCCCCCATTACCTTGATATCAATAATGTAGCAATATTTTTTTATTTTAGCACATATCAGTCCACTCATCTTGAACCATCTAACATGAGTTGGGTGACAATAAAGTATATATTATCATATGTTATATCACAATATTACACTATTACAATAGCCAACATCACAGACAAGAACTACTCCCACAATTTAATATTAATTAAATGTTTCTCAGCTCTACCCAGTTGCCCCAGTAGCATTTTTTTCCACTTTTTCAGCTGTGCGAAATGTTGTGAAAGATGTCCTCATGGGTTGTGTGCTGCTGACTTGTGTTATTAGAGCTACAGTAGCCTGCTAGCAAGGCAGGGTGGAGTAACTCGGTCGACGCACAGTACCATCGGGCCAGACACACTTAATAATGCTGAGGTTGGAGAAAACAAAGGTGGGTCCTTTTACTTTGGGGGCTTTCCTTCATTGCTGGTGTCCTGGGTTGGGATGACATGAACATGTAATTAATGTTAAATGTGAGCCTATGAGGTTTGTACTCACAGAAGTTAGAAACACAGCATTTGGTAACGTTCCCAGCGGTTTGACCGCTCTTTGACCAGTTTTAGGCTCAGTCGGAATATCTTGGTTCAAGGGACATACGGTCAAGAAAAACATCTAAAACGATTAAAACGTACAATGTCGGTAGTGAGAAACAGCAGGCATCAGTATTTTCGAAAGACCAGGATGTGACAATTTGACGTATACACAGAACAATGCATCTATGCATCTAGAAAACAATTGTTCCAAACGCTAAATCACTCGGACCCATATGAAACCTGCGTGTTAGAGAAGAAAGTGTGGAGGAGGGTGATTGGGAGGGTTCTGTGCTGAAGCAATATCATTACCAGTCTCTGAAAAATGCTAGGCTGGCCCACCTTTCCTCTCCTAGGCCTTAGTTCAGCACTTGAATCATGTCATTTATCCTGATATTTATTATCCTACAGTCTGTTCTCAGGGGAAGGTTGTTAGTGAAAACCCCGTCCCTTGGTTCACCGTTCCCCCATCACGTATCCTGGGAATGGAAGGCTGGCTTTGATGAAAGACAGATAGGCAACTTTGATTTCGATCCACATTTTTCCCAGATTAAACATATGAGACAGACAAAGACGACTTGTTCTTAAAGTCTTTTTCAACTTGACACAGGAGCTTGCATGACAAATAAAGAAAAGGCAACCGCAACTAATTCCAGCCTCCAAGAAAAAAAAAGAGGGTCTAAGTTTTTTCTAAGGGAAGAATTGACAAAAAACGACTCCTTTCCTTTCATAATGTGTGTCATGCAGGCAAAAACAAAGACATAAATGAGATTGCAGACATAGATCTGAGTAATTTTTAGTTGGGTCTTTTTTATCCCCCAAAGACCTGACTGTTTTTGCACCAAAAGGCAGGCCTCCAGAAGAACCCACTGGGATTACAAAAGCAACTCTTCTTTAATGATGTGAGGTGAGGCAGGACTGGGAGGCCTCTAGACTAAAAATAGCTCTTCTGCTTTCTGGACAGAACCCCACACCGCTGCCTTGCTCCTCCATTCCCCCAGGTTGTCGGTGAAGTCTGGTACATTCCTCACACACTTGGCCAGCCTGTGACCCAGCCTGCAACCTTTACCCACATCCTCACACCCACCCTCCCTTGTTTTTCTCCCATACCGAGGAGGTGCACACTTAAGGACACTCTGTTCCATAGTTGTTACTGAATCATGATGTGAAAGTCACGCACCAATGAAGGACATTTTAAACTTGCACATTGTTTTTTTTTATGGTATGTTGGTGTTTTTGCAATTGTTTTGTCCTATTCGCAAAAATCTATTTATATTACTAGCAGCCTTAAAAATGTAGCTCTGCAGTTCCTAACTGTCAAGGGCTGTGGAATATTTTAATGGCACCTGCTACACTTGGATGGGGGGATATTACCCTTGTAAATTTCTAGAGTTGCAAAATGAGAGAATCTTATTCAGTGCCTCTTTAAGTAGGGCCTCAAATATTTGTAATAGTGGGCCCGTGGTCTGCAATTATACTTAACAGAAAGGTATGGTCCTAGGCATGTAAGTTCTGCTTCCTCAATTAAGCTCATACACAGTCTGTACTGTTTCAGCTCATCACATGTCACATCTGCCTCTCTGTCTCACTGTCCTGTCACAGGAAGTTGTAATGATAGGTGTCTGCAGGTCCAGTCTGCAGGGCAGATGTTGCACACACGCAGACACACAAAGGTAAACATATGGCCGATGCTTTTCTTTGACACACACACACACACACACACACACACACACACACATGGCACCTCCAATATCTCTTATATCAACATGCACTTTGACATCTGTCCTGCCTTTGCTTAAATTTATATATATATATATATATATATATATATATATATATATATATATATATATATATATATATATATATATATATATATATATATATATATATATATACTTAACCCCTAATCACAGTTACAGTTTCAAAGTGCTTCGCCGACTCATACTTTACAGTAACCCCCTAAACATATGGGCAGGAGACATCTCCCCAAACTCAAAACAATGAAACCTTGAAAAGGAAGGCATCCCTTCTTCCAGGGATGGCTAGTGCAATAGGTGCCGAATTGGCAGACATATAATGGTAGCAAAAGAATTTTTAAAGCTTAGACAAAATTCAACAGTAACAAAGGTGATATAAACATGATTGAATATTAATTAGTTAAAAATGGAAACCTAAACTAGGCTATTTTGTTTATCTGGGTAAATGCGACTGCTGGACATATCATCACCTAATTCACACCACAATGTCCATCAGACTCATGAAGAAAAGGTCAGTCGAAAAGAAGCAGGTCCATCGGAGACTGAACCTTGAGAACCTGGAAGAAACTGCCACCCAGCAGCTACTTCAGGCCTCTCTTGGGAAAATCCTCCAACAGGAATATCCTGATAACATCAGAGAGCATTGGAATCTGCTCAAATCTACCATCCTCAGATCCTCCAAAACCTCCATTCTTTGGGTAATTTTCCAGAAAACACCAGGATTGCTTTGATGAAAATGACGCAGAGATAGAACAGCTCATCTCCAAGAAAAGGAATGCCTTTTGTGTCTGGCAGAATGATGTGACCAGCAAGGTCAAAAGAGGTGGTTCATTCTTTAGCCAAGGCAGATGTCCAGCACAGGGTGAGAGAACTCAAAGTTCCTGTAAAGCAAAAGTAAATATGTGTTTTGAGTTTGTCACACCACAGAAAAATGTGTTATTAACCACCCTGCCAAATTTGGCTGGGTGGTTAAAAAATCGTGAAAAAAATAAGCAGTATTCTCTGCTCTGAAATGCTGGGGGCATGTCCGCTGAAGGCGCTGAAACCACGCCCATTCGTGCACGGGGGTCGGGGGAGGGGGGGAAGCCTGTAACAGTCAAAATTGTGTGGTGTACCTTTAAGACGTACTGTGTTGCCGCCAGACAGTGCATTGGTTTTAGTTCATTGTCACGGATGGATGCCTATTTTATCTTTTTGCCCCTCAACTCAGTGGTGATATTTTGGTTATGTGTGACCCAGTGGCGTAACATCATGGTGATAGGCCCCGGTGCAAATTTTTTTTTTTGTGCCCCCGCGATTGTTGACCGGGGGGGGGGGGGGGGGGGGGGGGGGGTGCTGCGCGATTGTTGACGGGGGGGGGCGGGTGCTGCGCGATTGTTGACGGAGGGGGGGCATTGCACCGGCGTCTGGGCCCCGGTGCAATGCACCGGTTGCACCGTCGATAGTTACGCCACTGGTGTGACCTCTGTTTTGTTCATGTAATAAAATAGTAGCCATACAACCAGGCTTGGTAAGGTTGATGTATTAACAATAAATTACTAACATTGTGGAAACCCCAGTACCAGCGTGTTTTCTACGCTCTCTGAGCTGCCTCAACCCCGAACACGGACCCGAACTGTTACAAGCCTCTCTCAAGTGTCAAATACCACTAAGACCTGAAAAATGGATGCTCCTTCTAGCAGTGTTATTGGACTTGTGCAGCCATACATGTTTGAGCCACCAGAGTCAGAATCCATTTCGTCGGAGGACACTGACCTACCTGAGAATCAACCTTGTTCCTCTCAGTCTAATGGAGCATTTCCACTAGCGCGGTACGACACGGCACGGTATTTGCTTTTCCACTAGCACGTAGTACCTGGTATCAGGTACTATTTTGGTATCACCTCAGCCCTGGTTCCAAGCGAGCCGAAGCGATACTAAAACGCCTTCCACTGATTGGCCGACGAGTGTCGTCACTGGAAGCGTCATAAGCGCGTGACGACAGACCAGACTGTAAATAGACATACTGTATATATACTGTATATATATATATATATATATATATATATATATATATATGTATATTGTCCACGACACAAACAACAACCAGATTCATATGGAAATTCAAAATTTTTTATTACATATGATCTGATATGGCCGTGTGCTTCAGGCTTAACATTAAACCCTGTTTGAATCGGAGTCGGCATAGACCACTGTTGCAGAATCGCGTTTTTATCAGCTGATCGTTTTTCCCTTTTCATTTCTGAAGCGGTTTAATTTGTTTAAACAAATGTTTTATTTTAATAACTTTAATAAGTATTGCTGCGTGGTCAGTGGCTTTCAGATCCACT
This sequence comes from Merluccius polli, assembly GCA_030340625.1. Taxonomy (NCBI): domain Eukaryota; kingdom Metazoa; phylum Chordata; class Actinopteri; order Gadiformes; family Merlucciidae; genus Merluccius; species Merluccius polli. Next base: position 647,160 of record JAOPHQ010003697.1, on the reverse strand, counting down.
CATTGTCCGACTCGGCTCTAGCAGAGCTTCAATGTAACCTACAAGTTTCTGAAGACATATGGCTTCCATAGTATGAGAGTAGGCCTGCTTCCATTTATCACAAAGCAAATAGGTGGTTTGAACATTTTTATGAAATTGCACGGCAGGACTAGTGCTAATCACCCGAAGAGAAATCACACAGGCACTATTGTGGAAAAACATTGCTATCTGTTCTATTCACGTTTATTAAATTACCAATCCATTGTAATTAGTAGGTAGAGCTTTTTGGTAACTTTTTCCTTTGTTTAAATGAAAGAGATGCTAAATCCGTTCATTATTAAAACCCTTCTTTATTAAAACCAATAACCATTGGCGGTGTTGGAACATTATTTATTATTATTTTAGAAACTGTTAAAAATAGCACAGATTACTATGTTTAAGATCATAAAAGACTAACTACTAAAAAAAATGGTGTTGCCGTCATGAACGAATAATCGAATAACCGATTAATCTGTTACATCCCTTTGTCAGAGCCCTTCGCTTTGGCGACGGGTCAAGCAGGGGTGCATTATTGCACCCACCCGGTTTGCGATATTTGTCACTGCTATTCGCCACCTTGTTGGTCCAGGGCTGCCTCTAGGTATCCCTATTCTTAATGGAATAGATGGCAGACCCTTCAACCTTAATCGGTTCAAGGCCAAGACCAAAGTTCAAGGTCAGCCACACCTGTAACCTAGAGCTCCAGTACACAGATACGCCATAGCAACACACTTTGCATAAGACCTACAATGCATCCTGAACGCCTATGCCAAAGCCTACAGGTCCTACATCAACCCCCACCCAACCAGTCATGTACTATAGATGAATAGCCTACAATGAAAGACAAGCTTCAAAATGTTTACCCCTACCGCGGCAGCTTTCTATCTTCTACAGTAGACATCAACTTTCCTGAGCCAGGCTCAGGAAAATAGTTTTGAATACCATGACCTACTGACTCAAACATGGAACACCTACAACATCAGCGTCCTAGAGGAAGCCAGAATGGGCCAGACTTATAACTAGAAGGCTAGTCTGTTGCTCTGGGTAAATGCAAATTCTAAAATATTAGGCAATTTCTGTGCTATGCTGCTATTCCAGCCGTTCAGCTAAGTCCATGTGGTGGTGTAGACATACATGAGTAAATAGCTAGCCGTCTAATGAAGGTTGCCATGGCATCCAGTCATGTTAGCATAGGGAACATGGCAGACCATTTTTCCTGTAAGTAAGGTAGCAGTGAAGTAGCTTTATTTGGAAGCCAGTTGAGGGAGGAGAGAACATGAGTAATGTGGTAGAATTTTCGGATTCTAGCAGCAGCATGCTGCGCGTTGTTCTATGCATTGTTCTTGCAAGTTGTTGCCTTGAAAATAATGCATTATAATAATCAAGTTTACAAGTCTCTGATAACGTTGGTCATTTTGGCGATGTTTCTAAGATGAAAGAAAGCAGTTTTGGTAAAACGTTTTACATGTTGATCAAGAGAGAGCATACAGTTGATCATTACACCAAGAAGGGACTTTGAGAGAAGTAGACCTGATTAGAAGACGATGGTGAGTTAGTGGTGTACAAATAAGCTGTCTTCTCTGTAAAACACCGCAGTAGCTGGACCATGAGGAGAGAAAGAGAAATGAGTGAACCACGCTGAAGGAGTTTTAAATGCCTGAAAATGAGTGGCCTAATATACATTTCTGTTGTCACCACATAAACTCTGCACAATGTGCCAACTTGACCCCTTCTATGTTACACTCCTTTATGCAGAGCCCTCAAAGCACAATGTGACATCTTCAAATTGAGTTGTTTTTTGGTTGCTTTGGGATGATGATTAGTAGCTAATTAGTTTTCCCCATATTCAACTGCAAGTTATTTAGTCGCAGACAAGCTTGATTGAACCTTCTAAGTTCTAAGAGATGAAATTGTGATGAACTAATAACATAGCTATTAGAAGCATGTCGATTGCAAAGAGCAGTGGACCAAGGCCTGACCCTTAGGGAACACCGAAGGATTACCAAGGTTTAGATGTCACAAAGAAAATTCGATTATTTGTAAGATTGTTTTTAGGATGCTTTAAGTCACACATACCTGTAATTTCTAAAACTGAGCAACCACCCTTGAATGACTGCCTCTCACCAATTTATAGCCAAATCTCAATCATTAATCATTCAATCATTAATAACTTTTGAATTAAATATATTTGTCAACCAGGACCTTGGAAAATGGAAAATACAATAAGATACAATACAATACGAGCTAGCCACTGAAATCCTAACTGAACAAAGCAAAAATGTATTGGCTTTGTATAACAAGTCACATCTTCCTGTTAACAGGTCTTTCTGCCACAGCCTACCTTGAACACATAAAGGCCATGAGAGGAACTACATGCTAGTCTCTTCTGCATGAGCCTCACAAACAGACGGTCATGGCTGCCATTTGGTTAGTCCTGGCTCTGCGGCTGGAGACAAACCACCCTATGGCTAAGGCGGCCATGGAGTTCCTACTACGGTTAATGATTTACTCAGTGCGTGTGTTTGTTTTGATAGTCACCGACTTACCCTATTTTTATTTGCTGTCTAGGGTTGATCAAAGACACGCCCTCAAGCAGGAGTCTGAGTGGCCTGCCCTTCAACCTTATCCCAAGGGTAATATTAAACTGGCCGTTTAGATTATATAAATATACAAGCCCTTCTGGTCTTATGATTACACCCACATTCACTCAGTTCCCTCACAACACACACATAAACATACACACATGCAGACACACATACTTGCATGCACAAACACACATTCACACACGCATGCACACACACACACACACACAAACATGGGTGTATTAGACAACCCCTGAGCCAACTAAACAGACGGATGAGTAAATGAGAGGTTTTGCGTGCATATTACGAGTATGATGAAATGAATAAAGGTGCAGTGTTGGTGCTGTAACTACCTGACCCCTGTGGCTCGTGTGCTGTGACCCCATCCGGAGACAGAGCGACACAGCGGACGTTTTACTGGTGGTCGGGGGCTGCTTTCCAGTAAACCAGCCCTCTTCCACCTGCACCACTTTCCTTTCCCATTTCTCCTTAAACAAATATGCAAGATTCCACTAGACTACTCCGGCTCACAGAATTTGCTGTGTGTGTGTATGTGTCGGAGTGCCCATATAGCATTGGAACTAAATCATTACTTGTGGACTGCATTGTGTTTGTGAGCATTCAATTCCAAGGCTCAGGAACAACAAGTACTGACCATGTTCTGTTCTTTTGACACCTGCAATACTGGTGGTAGCCAATGAGAGTCCAGCTAACAAAGAATATAAAATCATATTCAAAATTATGGCAGCTGGCTTAAATCTGTTAGCGGTTCGCTCTTCATTGTTTTTGCTGGTTTGTTTTTCTTTAAATACATTCTGGTATGTGTTCAATGTAGCCGCTGTTAAAATATTTAATGGATGCCTTAAAAAAAAGAAACCCTGGGTGATGCATAGTGGCTGTGCCCATTTTGAAAAAATACAAATGGATGAACGAGCATAGACTGTAAAGATGAAACAAATCCAGTAGATACAGGTACACACACACACACACACACACACACACACACACACACAGCAACCTACACACACATGCACACACACACACTCTATCACTCACACACATACACACACACACACAATCTCTCTCTCTCTCTCTCTCTCTCTCTCTCTCTCTCTCTCTCTCTCTCTCACACACACACACACACACACACACTGCTATTTATAGATGGATACAATGCTACAATTATGTATGTGCAAGTCTCTCTAATTCCCTACAATAACCTTTTGGTTTTCGGAAGACAAAACAAAGCTAGAACTAACAGAAATTGAGAGAGACACATCAAGAAAAAAAATTAAGTAAAAAAGTGATCTACAGACATTTAGACGGAGGAACGTTATTCGCGGCAGCCGTGCTTCTCGTTCACAGCAGGAAGTGCCAGTCAAACCGCAGGAATGCAAAGCGCTGGAGCAGACATGGTTTTCCACACGAGGACGAGAGGGGAAAAAGAGGGTGTGTTGTCTGTGTGGGAAAAAGGGGTTGGGGGGCGGACAGAGAGACAGACGAACAGTCACGATGTCGGAAAATGGCACTCACACAAAAAAAATCAGATGAGGGCCGATAGGACAGGAGATCACGTTCAATAGCATTCTATCTATCTATCTATCTATCTATCTATCTATCTATCTATCTATCTATCTATCTATCTATCTATCTATCTATCTATCTATCTATCTATCTATCTACATTTTTAATAAGTAACAGTTGTGCTGTCTTGACATATAGTTTATCCCTAGATTTTTAAACAGTAGAAAATAAAGTTAAAAAAATGTGTCACTTGTTATTCAATAACTTTAAACATTAAACCGCCATTCTCCATAAACATTGACTTGTCACCACAAGACCAAAAGACAGTTCTCCTTTGGTCTAACATGAACCTGATCCGTTGTCTACCTATTTATCCTGTGTCCTGATTGAATGATGTGCGAAGACACCAGCATCAGCGGTAATCAACCCAGTCGCCAAAAGAATACGTTGACGGTGTACGTCTGCGTGAACACTGGATTACGTCGCATTTCAACGTAAAATAGCGTGTTGTACCGACAGTATCCACGCGTGGCACTGTGAAGGCGCCTGAAGAAAGCACAACCAACAAGGACATTTCATGGTTATAAAATACATAAATTGCTGGTTATAAAATACATAAATTAGAATTATTTGGAGACTTCCCATCGCTGCCAGTACGGCGAAAGTGACGGTGAGGCAGGGTTGCCAGCTTCACGGTTTTCTCGCCAAATTGGGCTGTTTTGAAAACGGGTCGTGAACACTGGATTACGTCGCATTTCAACGTAATTGGGCTGCTTTGAAAACGGATCGTGAACACTGGATTACGTCGCATTTAATTGAGTAAACAACTCTATAAACAACTCTATGTTTACAATAGCTCTGATTCCTGCACCATGTTTCAATGACGTCAGGTTGCTAGGGGCTACGGCTGACAGACGCCGTGACCACCTGTCCCATTGGGAGGACCATAGACATATATACATAGACGCCTCATGACGTGATGGAACGTAACCCAGCGTCGCCGCCATATTGGTAGGGAGTCCTCACTCTAGTCTAGCATAGGAGTCAACGGGAGAGCAGAGCAAGCTATGCCAGTATGTTGTGCAGCTTACGGCGCAGTATTGACACCAGATCGCGTGGGATTACCTTTAACAAGTAAGATTGAACAATAATTCTTATTATTAAAAAAAAAAAAAAAAAAAAATTCATCCAAATAAATCTCTGCCATTTGTAACAAACCAAACCGTGTGAAAATCCGGTAAAAATTCGGGGAGTTATGCTTATTATTGTAGTTGGGGATACGCCTTCCTCCATAGAAATGAATGCACTGGGGGCGCACTGGGTCCCCTGCCAAGATGGCGGCCGCGCTGCTACGTCAGCTCTAACGGGCAGCGTCAGTCTATGAGGCGTCTATGTATATATGTCTATGGGGAGGACCTATCAGCCGGAAGTACTGTCCTTACTGTACTATTGTTTATGTTGTAATGTCATAAGTGTTGACAATAAAGTTTGTTAAAAAAAAACAACAACAACTATTATTGTCCCACACCACAATGTATGTCCCACAATGTTAACTCCAAACAATTCATGTTTGTCCAATTCATTCATAAGACAAACAAAGCAGCTGGAAACACGTCTAAAAACACTTGAAATAAAATGTAGCCTATATTTATATTTTTACAACATCAATCTCCCTATAATATGAACAAAATATGTTCAGGTTATACTTTCTCTCTTGAAAACGGGCAAAACGCTAACCCTAACCCGGAAAATGAATTTAAAAAACTACAAATGTTCGGAAAATGCAATACACTTAAGTGTGCGGCGCCATGTTTTTTCCGCCATGTTTTTTGTAGTTCTAAAATGTTTAGTTAACGTTTTCCCTATTATGTGAAAATGTGTCAAGGAACTTCGCAAGTGTATTATATGTTTTAGGGACCGGGGAGCACATTTATTTGGTCAGATTTCATTTTTACTATTGTTAATTGGGTGAAATCTGGTTTTGACCTTACCCAGTAGCGCCCCCTGATGGTTTGGCAAAGGCCACAAAGGCCATGATAGAAGAAGTCAAGAGCTTTCCAAAAATGTTTTCCCCATGTTTGTATCACATTGTGTTGCTTTTCTGTAAGCCTTTAAAAGAGCCTTAGGTTCAAGGTTCAAAGGGCATTCCTGAGGAGCAGGAACCACCCAGAATGTTCACAGTGGCATATCTGTACTCTGCAGATCAAGACCTTTCCAACGATGTCTTCATTGTCATCCTACGACAAAGTTTCATTTTTATCTTGCTCACTGGCAAGGAACTTTGATGTGTACTTTCTCACAGCCTATATAGAGCCAAGATGGATAAAATCACTAAAACATATTTTAAGGGATATTTAGTGGCAAAATGTGTTCAACATATTGATGGTGACCTTGTCCTTTGTCATGCTTTTCAATTTGGAGCAGTTTAGACCCCATTTACCCCTTAAACTACTTAATGTTTCATATAAATATTTCCATATTACTTAATATGACCATTTATAGCCATTGTGTTCCCTTCCCCAGGGCTGACAGGATTGCCGTGGATGAACCTATAGTACATAATATGGTAATGCGAATGTATGTCTGTGTGCAGTTACATTTTTACACACAGTTGTTTTTAATTGACCAAGATATGAGCTTTTGAAAGAAAGTAGGCCTGTGTCGTATGCAAAGGGCTTTAGAACTACAAAAAACATGGCGGAAAAAACATGGCGCCGCACACTTCATTGTATTGCATTTTCTGAACGTTTGTAATTGTTTTGATTCATTTTCCGGGTTAGGGTTAGGGTTAGCGTTTTGCCCGTTTTCAAGAGAGAAAGTATAACCTGATCATATTTTGTTCATATTATAGGGAGATTGATGTTGTAAACATATAAATATAGGCTACATTTTATTTCAAGTGTTTTTTTTAGACGTGTTTCCAGCTGCTTTGTCTTATGAATGAATTGGACAAACATGAATTGTTTGGAGTTAACATTGTGGGACATACATTGTGGTGTGGGACAATAATAGTTGTTGTTGTTTTTTTTAACAAACTTTATTGTCAACACTTATGACATTACAACATAAACAATCATAGACATCTTATACATAGACGGAGCATTGGCTGCTGTGGCGTGAGAAATTCGGCGGCCATCTTGGAGTGGTGATGGGGGTGGGGAGGGGCATAGATTGACAGTTGACACCAGGCGCGTAATTTGCGGGGGGGTTAGGGGGGTCATGACCCCCCCAAAAATCAGATCCAGCTAATATAACCCCCCCAATATCATCACACATAATTCAGAAAAATATGAAATATTCTGTTTGTTTTCTTTATTAATTTAATTTGGCAGCAAGATAGTATCATGTTTTAATCATCTCTAATGTACCCCCCCTCCCCGCCCGCCCACCGACTACTTGGTATGACCCAACCCGTTTTCTTTACCAAACCGAACTATTTCGCGCAGTCGCTGGGATGAATAGTTGAGAAAGTTCATGCTAAATGAATGTGGCGATGAAAAGGACACGGAAAGGCAGCCAGACAACTCTTTTTCATTGTTGGTCGAAAAAGAGTAAAAATCCTGACGAAAAGGAGGTAAATACCCCTATTGTTATACCATGAGCTGTGTTCGAAATCGTTCCCTATCACGGATATAGTGCACAATATAGGGTGCTCGCCATTTTGTAGTGGTGTTCGAATTCTCAGTGGTTCATTTCATGCACTATAAATGAATATTATTGTTCAGATGCATAGCATGGACCGCGGAACGCATCTGAACAAGGGGGGGCCATAATATCCAACACGTTCTCATCCCAACTCGTAATATACCGACAATTTGTCATCACGCCCCTAGACATCTGATATGACGCAAAAGGTTCCCTCCCCCGTCTGTGTGAAACGATCTGGGTTCTCATAAACCCGTTCGCGGTGGTAAGAGACGAGCAGAGTCTACAGCGTCCGCTTGCAGAGCAGAGTCTACAGCGTCCGCAGTCTACTGTGAAACAATTCACTCCAAAAAGGGTTAAGGTTATGGTTAGGGTTATGGTTAGGGTTAGCGTAATCTATCACCGTGACCGGGTTATTATTGGAGTGGATGGACGCTGTAGACTCTGCTCTGCAAGCGGACGCTGTAGACTCTGCTCGTCTCTTACCACCGCGAACGGGTTTATGAGAACCCAGATCGTTTCACACAGACGCGGGACGATCCATCAGGACAAATTGGACCTCTTAACTAAGAAGTCAGTGTGTACACAGTTCATTTCTTTTACACAGAGACGCAAACAGGTGTTTGGTGCTTTTATCTGAATTGCCCAACAATATCTATAGTCTGCTAGTAGTACTATAGTTGCTGGCAGAATAGACGTCAGTATAGCATCCTGTTTCTTTTAGTCAATTCTTATTTTAGCCTAATATGTTGTAAAATACCTTCAAATGTGATTGACAGATGGGCCTTCTTTTGTATTTACATGCTTTTGTTTAGATTTTGTTAGTTTGAACTGGTGATGCCCACCAATATGTGAAATCAGTTTGCCATGTTCAGAATAGAGGTGCAAGCGGCACTCCAGTGTGCCACCCTGTATTGTGTGATGTGTTTGAGAGTTGAATTGTGCATAATACATTTGCTGCATGTAGGTGCCAATACAGTGATGCAATTGATTAATCTTTAAGTTCTTGTGTTTTTTTCATAAGATAGTGAACACACACACAAAATCAATTAGGTGGAAGCTGCCACTGTTGGCTAGTGCTTAAACACTGAATTTAACTACTGTGTCATTATGGCATAAATAGTCAAAAAGTAGCCAAAATCAGTAAAAGTATCGCAATGTATTTCTAATACAAGAACGGCAAATTGGCATGTCACCTTTTACACAAGAAAATGATTCAATAAACAAATAAATAAATAAATATGCCGCGAGTTTAACCCCCCCAATGGCAGACCCAAAGTTACGCCCTTGGTTGACACGTATGGCCAGGAGAAGAAAACAAGGATGCCGAGCTGCTGTTCAGCGTATTCCTGCTCAAATGAGCGGACGGTCGAAAATAGAAATCGCGGGATTACATTTCACAAGTAAGATTTAACATTATACCGTACTATTGGTTATATTTTGTGAAAATAATATTACACGCCAAAACATGTGTCCTTTATCATAGCTACACGTATGACAAAAAACCGCGTGAAAATCAGTGGTATTCAGTGAGGTATGATTAATTATATGCGCTGACGAATGACACTGAGTGGAGCGGATCACCACTCCAAGATGGCGGCCCCGCGTCTCGTCAGCGCCAGTAGGCAGTAGCGCTCGATGCTCCGTCTATGTATTGAATGTTGTGAACAAGGAGGAGCCGAGTCGTTCGCGATTCGCGAATTGAGAACGAGGGAGGAGCTAAGTGAACGACTGAACGACTGAACGAGTGAATGATTCAGCGCTACCGGAAACACGAACGAACGAACGAACGACTCTCTGTGGCGAACTGAACGACGCGAACTGATTCGCGCAAACGACTCATGAAATCCATCACTAATGTCTATGTAAACAATAAGGACAGTACTTCCGGCTGATAGGTCCTCCCAATGGGACAGGTGGTCACGGCGTCTGTCAGCCGTAGCCCCTAGCAACCTGACGTCATTGAAACATGGTGCAGGAATCAGAGCTATTAAATGCGACGTAATCCAGTGTTCACGATCCGTTTTCAAAGCAGCCCAATTTGGCGAGAAAACCGTGAAGCTGGCAACCCTGCCTCACCGTCACTTTCGCCGTACTGGCAGCGATGGGAAGTCTCCAAATAATTCTAATTTATGTATTTTATAACCAGCAATTTATGTATTTTATAACCATGAAATGTCCTTGTTGGTTGTGCTTTCTTCAGGCGCCTCCACAGTGCCACGCGTGGATACTGTCGGTACAACACGCTATTTTACGTTGAAATGCGACGTAATCCAGTGTTCACGCAGACGTACACCGTCAACGTATTCTTTTGGCGACTGGGTTGCGGTAATCAAGCAACACATCCTACACTTAATTATGTTTTTTAACCTTTAGGTGGAGCAAATTCACAGATCTTTTGTTCTTGTGTGTGCCTTCTCTTTAATACATGTCAGTCATGCAGGTGTAGATACACAGTAGGAACAACTCTCTTCATACAATAAGTTGTTATGAGGTTATGGTCCTGTGTGGAATGTTAAAATCTTAAAAGATTGCCTGTGAGCTATAGCCATGAGGAAAGGACAAGATGTCCAAAACACTGGAATAGCGAACACTAAGAACAGAGTCATTGACGGTAGTCGGCGCATACGCTGGAGAAAGATGAGCAAAAATACCCCCTGGCAACCACAGGGAGACTTCGGACCTGTGCAGGCGAGGAGGGAGGGCTTGGACCATGCCTGGTAGTAACACACCACAGCATCGCGCATAGCATAGTGTGTGTGTTGGGGGGGGGGAGTAGGAATAGCGTGTGTAGCTGCAAGATGACAGGCCTCCAGGACAAAAGGGAGGGATATGATTCTTTCACAACTCTCTGGTCCCTAAGGTCCAGTGAAGTGGCCTGCAGGGCGTATCACATTGCCCCTGCCCCCCCCCCCCCCATCACTTTACCGCTCCAACTGCTCTTTCTTTTAAGACATCAAACAGTTTTCTACCAGAGTATATTCTCTCACACACACGCACACACACACACACGCCCACACATACACACACGCACGCACGCACACACACACACACACACACACACACACACACACACACACACACACAGGAAAAGCCCTTGAAGGCCTTCCAGCCTCAACATTTGGCCCATCTGGAAGGAATTAGGAAAAAGGAGTGTGTGTGTGTGTGTGTGTGTGTGTGTGTGTGTGTGTGTGTGTGTGTGTGTGTGTGTGTGTGTGTGTGTGTGCATGCGTGTGCATGCGTGTGCGTGTGTGCATATTCCCAGTCTCGTGGAGACACACCCTCAAATCAATAGTCCCCTGATAACAGGAGGCCGGGGCTGATTCTGACAGATGGAATCTCAGACTCCTTCTGAGCTACCATCATACCGTATACGCTGTGTAACAGCAACTAAGTACTTCACTTATTATTTACTTTGCATCAGTTATGCATCACTAACAATTATGTTCTGAAAGGCATGTAATGTCACATCAAATATAGAGATAATAGAGATAATAATAACAGTAATAATAGAGAATGGAACTTTAGGGTGGGCATGTGGGAAAATATTTGAATTCTGATCTATACATTTCACCCATTTTGCACCCCAATTTTTCTTAAATTCACAATTAACTTTGTTCATGTTTTGTTCTTTTGTAAGAGAGTTGAGGTTGTGGGTACATGATCTGAACAGCTCTTAAACAGCCCACCACTTTATCCTAGACCAGCAGTAGAAATAGAGAGAAGGAAAGAGGAAATCTGGCAAACTTAACCTCACATTTAACACTAAAAAAACACAACATGTCGAATTGGTGTTGGCCAACATTCTATAGTTGGCTGTTGGTGTTTTTTGAGGGCAGTGTGCAAGCACCTTTAGATGCTGATCATTAACACATCTGTTCCTCGAACACAATTTCTGCCTAACTAATGCCTATACACATATTTTATCCTTTGCCCTAAACGTACATATAAACAGCCTGAAGCTGGACGGCTACCAATGTAAATGTGCTGGTGCTACTTTCACACACAGTGTATGTGTGGCTTTACGCACTCGGGCACAATGCTTGGTTGGTATTTCTTACCTTTTCTCATAATCTCATCCTCATTTGATGACATCCGGCTATTGATTTGGCGATAGTTGAGAATGTCTATGTTGTTATTCTTGAACACACTCAGTACGTTTACATGACACTCAAGAAAGTCGACTTATTGGCTTAGTCCAACTATGATTGGATTACTAAGATGCATACACCTTAGTCGAGCTATACTCGAATCGAATTGGCTTACTCATAGTCGAGTTAAGACCCCTAGATAATGCGATTCATAGTCGAGCTAAGCGTGCATGTAACCAATCGAATTGGCTTATGCGTTGATTTGCGTTCTGCGCATGCTCGAGATCTTTTCCCGGGGCCGTGAGCCGGAAGTAGAAGGAGACGATAGTCGTTGTTGTCGCCGCCGTCGGATAAGGGATAACGAGAAACGGTGATTTATTTAAAAAGGTGGCGCAGAAGATGGAGGAAGCCGGTGAATGTAGTTACCCCCTATAAGAATTGTGTCCCGGCCGCGGGAGCGCGCATGGCATTCATTAAAGGTGGAAGCACGCGGACACTACGCTTCGATTTCACCCAAGGCTGAATTAAAAGTACATGTTTTTCTAAATGTGGGTCATCAACGAGGTTGTAAAGTAGTAACTTCGGGCACATCTGTCAAAATAAATGTTTTTTTTCTCCCGACGTGTTTACGATATTTATTCATTCATTGCGGCGGAGGGGTTCTGGTGGGAGAAATATGTTTTCAGCAGACAGCTGTCAACTCACTTTGGGTCGGCGATTTATTTAAAAAGCTGGCGCAGAAGATGGAGGAAGCCGGTGCCGTGCCAATGTAGTTACCCCCTATAAGGAGTGTATCATCATCAACATGCATTCAGTACACACTACGCTTCGATTTAACCCAAGGCTGAATTAAAAGTCCATGTTTTTCTAAATGTTGCTCATCAACGAGGTTGTAAAATAACTACGATCTTCATTCATTCATTGCGCCGCGGCCGAACTGACGGCGGTATTCTCTGATATTATGAATCTTACAGACTGCGTCGGGTTCTCCGACTCTCTGGTACTTCCACAACAAGTAAAGACTCCTAGCCTGGCAAGCCGCAGACCCACATCAGAAAGATGTAGGGTCTGGCTCAGCTCCATTGGCAGTGTGGACGGGATAAACGGTTGTCTTTCAAGTTCCCTCTGTACGCAATAGGATAGTGCTACAACCAATCAGAGCAACGAAGAAGGTGACGTAGTCAGAGCCGTCGCTCTGACTACGTCATTAATCAAAACTCCGAATACATATTTATTTTCGAGGAAAGACTTCAGTGCCGTTCTTTGTTCTTTTCTCAAATAAAATGTTAACTTCAAGTCTTGAAGAGTTGCGGCCAAAGCCGAGTCGAAAGACAGCCGTTCGCCAGCAGCAGCAGCCATGTTTACCTCTAACACGGAACCGTCGCAACCAGGTCGCAACTCTGTCGTCATGGTAGCCCGGCTTCCGACTCCGCCCCTCACGCTGTGATTGGTCTGACATACTTTGTGTTTCCAGCACCAAAAAGCCGACGGAGCCGTGCTAGACCTACCTAGCTGCCAAATAAATTTGCTGCCGCTAGGGGGTGTCTAGAGTTCTAGGCTAAAAGACTCCTACTTGTTGGGGGAAATTAACTTTGGCTTTGACTCTCTGAAGTCCAGATTGAAACGCGACATCGAATTAAGCTGTGCATGTAAACGTACTGAGTTATTTGTGAGCCATGACCTCTGAATTTTAGGCATGTTTTTCTATAGACATAATGTATCTTGGTACAAATGAGTAAATGTCAGAGTCAAAACCACCAGCTCATTTTAGAATGGGGGAGCATGATAGCATGAATTGGAGAGTAATGGTTTAATTTAGCTCAAATAGGAACATTATTATGTTTGTAGTAAAAAAACCAGGAATGAAAGTTAGTTACTCTCTAAAGGTCTGTAGGAAATGGGTGTAGCGTATAATGTATGTGTACAAGATTACATAATTGGGTGGTGGGGATAAAGCTGTCCACAGACTCAGAGTGCCTTGGAGGAACTATTTTGACTTGTAGGGAGGGAGTAAGGGGTCAAATTAAAATAAAGAGTCTGAATTGGTCTCATATACCCACTATCTCTTCATCCCATCTTATATATATATATATATATATATATATATATATATATATATATATATATATATATATATATATATATATATATATATATATATATACTGTATATATATACACACACCCCTCCCCCCTGACTTGGTGCTCCATGGTGCAGATTAAGGCAGTGTTTCCTCAAGGTTTGAGGGAATCCTTGCATCTGGTGTGCATTACACGCAGATCAGCATGAAACCCAACACAGTGGAGCAGAGCAGCCGGCCCACACAGCGACCACAAGTACAGCAGGCCTGCAGGGTTCTGGACCTGGGGGAGAGCCGGGGGAATCCTCACTGTCCCACCACCACCCTTGCCAAGCCAACCTTAGTGTGTGTGTGTGTGTGTGTGTGTGTGTGTGTGTGTGTGTGTGTGCGTGTGTGTGTGTGTGTGTGTGTGCGTGTGTGCGTGTGTGCATGTGCATTTGTGTGTGTGTGTGTGTGTGTGTGTAAAATGATGATGAAACCTTAAACATACCCTTTTTAGCTGTTGACTGATGTTCATGGTAGTATATGAAGCACATACAACCAGGTTGTAATCTGATATGAATCTATTTAAGATAAAATAAGATGCGCTTTATAAATCCTAAACAGGAAATTAGGATTTTTTTTGTGGCCCATAGCAGCTGCGAAACACTATTCGAGTGATTTTATCAGAAAGACATGGAAAGAAATAAAGAGCAAACCAATATGCAAAGGTATTCATTAAACATTAGGAATGGGGGAAGGTTATGGAAAACATCAAAATAAAATAACTAAACATGTACAAATGCTTGTAGGGCAAGCTATAGTATTAAATGCCCAAAGCTCAAAGAACACTGAGGGATCAGAAACAGCAACTTTCAACTTGATCTGCTGTTGGATTGCAGCAAGCAGCTTAACGTGACGCCCTGTAGGCTCTAGTGGAGCTCTCTAGTGTATATGGTCCACTTCAGCACACACACACACACACACACACACACACACACAGATCTAACACCACACACACACACACATCTGTAATCCATTGCACCTCTTAATTATCCTGGGTTGAACCTGATGGAAAATGTGCCACAAGACATTGGAATGTAAACACAAGTCAGTGTGTGAACTCCCATATACATTACAAGTACTGTAAGTATTTTACATTGCTTCTTGTATTGCCTAGTAGTTGAAAGACACATGACCTATTGATGATATATTGAGAATGAAAAGCTTTCTAAAACAATTGACCATGAAAATGTCAACGAAATGCTGGAGATTCCAAATACATGTATGTACGATGTATTTACGATGAATACAAAGACTATTTTTTACAACCCTGTAGCTGTTGTGTTATACTTGCATTGATTAATAATCTCTGCATCCTCTTATAGGCCTTTATCACAGAGTTGTAATATAGGGGCACACAGGTGTAGCTCTTGACAGTAGTTATGATTACTGGCATATAGACACATAATGAACTCAATTAGCTGCACCCCTACCATACCACCTCTGTGATAAAGGTTTATAACTGTGTTATATGGTTTGAGTTTCACAAGACCTTATGTTGTGTTGATATTGGTTAGCCGTACTCTTATTAAATCATTAAGTAATACTATAATAGTAATGTTGAAATCCTCTGTTGAAATATAGCATGTAGAATACAACAGAACAACAATGGAGATATGCAGACTCATTGGGTTCGAATCATTAGCTTGCTGATCATTTTCAGTAACAAGATGTGTGTGTATCCTATACCTTTTGCCAAAGTAATAAAAAGAAAATGTGATTCATAAAGACCACATAGTGATTGGTGAAATGGTTCCCATTATTTTAACAGGTAGCAGAGAAGCCAAACTGTTTTGCTGTCGAGAGTGTGTGTATGCATGTGCGTGTGTGTGTGCATGCATGTGAGTGTGACTTTCAAAGGGTGGAGTCGTTTTAAGCAGTTTCACTTCTCACGCCACATCTTCTTTCACATCATACTTCACGTGTCAAAATGTCACCTTGTACAGGCGGAAATGGTTTCCCAGAGCAGAATTTACGCACATACACACACACACAGTATACCACCATGAACTCCAGGGTCGATGCCTTGGTCGGTCTCTCTCACGACAACGACACACAAGTAAGTGCAAGAGAAAAAGAAATCCATTTGAAATGAAAGGAACTGAAACAGACTTGAACTGAAATGTTTTAGAGGCCTCCATTTCCTTTGCTCCACAACCGTAGAGGAGGGGCAGGTCAGTTTCAGCTGATACTGAACCCAGGATGGAAGGAAGGAGCGGACTTCCCCGGAGCCCCGTGAAGTAATTGTCATGTCCATGTAATTGCCATGATTGTTGCAATTGTTCATGCTTGAAACGGAGCATGAACAGTATAAGGACTTATTAAGGGACTTTTAAAATGTCCCCACTGACCCCCCCCCCCCCCCCCCCCCCACCACTGGACATTTCCAATGGGATGGCCAGATGGTGACAGGGAAAAACATAGTGAAAAACACCCACAAACTCCATATTGACAAGGATGAATGGTGTGAAAATGAAAACAATTGAACATTTGTACAATGGTAAGAAATGTTCCTGCTCTATTCATGAGGATAAGTCAATGAATCCTCCTGAGGGAGTCTGTATTCAAGATAATAGAACACATACTTACAACCTCAGATATTAGACAGGCAATGCATATACTGGAACAGAACAGAGTTTTGGGCCGCATCATTTGAAAACTGCTGCCATCTTGAAGTTAATATTTGTTTGGATCTTTGCACAAGTGGTCCCGGGTGTCCAGGCAAGGCCTGTGAAAATCTTTCAAAAGTAGGCTTTATATTCTTAAGATTCTTTTGGTATGGAATTATATTGTTGAACAACACAACAGCAAGACATTAGCATTTATATATCATTTTATTTATAGTTCAATTTAACACCTTTAAGCCAACTACAAAGTCTAAGTTCTGTACATGGGAATACTTTAAAAATAAAAAATATATAACATTCTTCCATTCACCACTTCATAGATAGGTTTTTAAGTCTCCTGAGATTACCTCATTTGTGTGCATTTAGCTTTAGATTCAATAACTTAAGTCTACATCCATCCCAAAGCTGCACTGCAGGGACATCTGCTGGTTAGTTCCTGCCAGTAGCTCACTCAGCTAAACATACCATTTTTTTGTCACCCCACATCTCATGATGGTCATAAGACGACAAGTGTATAAATGATGAATAAATGATGCTGGATTTTTGTACAATTTGAGATTGCTAGAATGAAAAGAGCAAGAAAAACAATATAAGTACACGAATGTAAGCATTTTATTATTTTTGCTGAACATATTTCTATAGCATATAGACACATTATAGAAATCAATACAAAATAAGTGGACCATTTGTTTTAAAAACTGGTGTTGCATCTTACAGGTACAGTTCTTTTCAAAGTAGAGAGAATATTCGTAATGTGGTTTATAATGTTGTGCTATTTACAAACATCTTAATTTTACATATAATGGTAAAGTTAAAGTTAAGCACAATTCATTGTTTACAGCTATGACTGCGCTGTAATAATCAGTAGCGACTTAAGTCGGCAGCTTTGATGCTTCACAGGTGCAAATAAAAAACAAGATGCATTATTCAGCAAAGCAGTTCCTAAAAGAGCAAACCAAAACCTAAATCCTACCGCAGGTGGGTTCACCACTGGTAGACTCATGCAGGTGACTGCAGGAGGCTTTTCTAATCGGCGTCGCATGACAGCACCCATTCAACCTAACCTGTGCCTGCAGTTTGACGTTTGTATTGTTACTCCATAAACGTGATGCCTCCTGCCGTGTTTATTCATAGGCATTTGTGTGTGTGTGTTTTTGTGAACACAAAGATTTTAGTATACTGCTACTTATGCCATTCCTGTGCCTGAGCTCACCAGCGGGGACTAAATAACCACATGGCACTCGATGCTCTTCACACTATGGTGCTGAAATGAACTGGTGTCAAGGTACACATTGTTAAACACAACAACTCCATCCCATAGAAATCTATACAGCAAAATAAATGTACATTAAACAATTGGTTTTCATGCTTCATGAAATGACATTCATACAAGAAGTTTTTTTTTATGGGAAAATACAATGGATAGTGTTAGCATTAGTTTGTGTTAGTGCAGGAAGCAAGACTCCGAATTTACTGAATGAAATGGACACTAAAAATAATCAGAGAGAGAAAGAATTGGACAATCTCAAACCCACTGACTGTACTGTTCAGATTCACAATGAACAAAGAGAAAGACTTGATTGAGTTTCGGTGAACACATTTGAAGTTACATCTCCACACCTGCACCCATACACACCAAGCTCATCATTTTTGATGAGCTTGGTTGACATTTTTCATTGAACCCACCACGACAACACAAAAAAATCTGCTCTTTCGGCCTGGAGAGGAGTGAAATAAATATACCAGTGACGGCTGGAAGAGTGCACTCTTCATGTAGCCGCTTTCCAAATAATGACGCCAAGTATTACGAGCACGACAGACATGACCAGAGCCAGGATGCACATCTTCTTACGAGACTTTTGCTGTGGAAGAGGGAAGGGTGGTTACAAAGAGAAACTGCCCAATACACCGCTTAAGAGAGGAGTCTGACTGTAGTCGTGGCACAGGGCATTCCTGTGTTGCAATCAAGCGATGAGTTATTAGGCCTTCCAGTGCAAACTGGAAAACCTATTCCTTTGATTGGCTTTCCTGTCTGTCCGATAGTCTCCATCACTTAGAGCCAAGTCCATGACTGTTTGGCCTCGAATGGGAACGCCCTGACACAGCCCCTACTGAACCTCGTTTCCCTTAGGGCTGCAACCTTTAGTCCATTCATCAATTAGTCCATCAAAAGAATATTAATCAAATCTGAATCGTTTCAGTCTTTTACCAAGTACAAATACCAAACATTTGCTGCTTGATGCTTCAGAACTTCCAATGTTTGGTTCATGGATCATTATAAAATGAATACTTTAGTTTTTCTTGGGTGCTTGTCAGATAAAGCAAGCAAATTTAAAACATGATTTCGGACTCTGGTAACTTGTGATGGCATTTTCTATTACTTATGACATTGCCTAGACTAAATGATTAATCGATTAAACAAAAAAAATAATATGACTGAAAATAATGGTGAGTTGCAGCCCTAGGCTTGCCATAGAAGGCAGAAGCCGTCCTCCTACCTGGTAGTAAGCTGCTCTCTGGAGCTGCTCTCCCCCTCGCTCCACATGCACCTCTGCACTCTCCACGTTGGCCTCGATGCTGTCTGTATACGGTGGGAGCGTCACACACAGACCGTCAGCCATAGCGCCATAGCCACACAGGGTAACAAATGTTGGTTTATAAGTATTCATGTTAATTAATATTTCATGCTTAATGATTAACTGGGTTCATTATGTTTGTTCATGGCTTTTCTGAGTGTGCCATGGGTCAGTTGTGCAGCTAAAACTTTGAATCAGAAATTACCCTTACCAAGAAATCAAATAAAACTCACCGATCATATCTCCCTGATCGTGGATCATTACGGCTAAATCCTTGAAGATCTGGTTCACATCCAAGATATCCGACTGAAATTAGAGGAGAAAAATCAAATGAATAAACATGCGGATATATTGAATCAATATACTTGGATTGATGTCCTTTATATTCAAGCCTGCCCTAGACATATACAATTATAATCAAGGATTATCTCACTACTGACCCAAATCAAGGGGCTCCCCAACTACCTTAATATTTACTGTTTAATTTTAAAAAAGGCATCTTGTCATTTGCATCTCTGCCATAGAGGACATTCTGTCACCTATATCTAATTTCTGACACAGGCATTTATTAGGTCTTATTAGGCTCTGTTACGGCCGTTGCCGATCCCCACCCTAGGTGTCTGTCCCTTTTTAGTGTGCTTATGGTTGTCAAGCAGGCTGAGCGGTTCCCCAGGCTTGAATGTGGCTCCCACTTCCTGGTCGGCATCGGCGGCGATCCTGGTTGGAGCAGCACATGGTCCAGCGCACCAATCCAGATGAGGCAATGGGGGGGGGGGACTGCGCTATAAATTCTTGGCCAGCTCGTCAGCAGCTCGCCACCGTGCCTCGTGTAGAGTTGAATTGTTTGTTAAATATTGACTGATTGTAACATGTAAACTCTTGTAAAATCTTGCTTATTAGGTATCCACATGTTTGCGGAACTAGACTGAGGCACTTGTTGACTGCCTGGAATGGGGCCAGGTATAGGGGTTACTGATTACCACACACGCAGAAGTTCCTTGTTAGTTACACTAGGGGCTAGGGTGCTGTTCCCCCTGTGGTTTTAGTTTGGCTTAAGACAGCAAGGTTTTGTTTTCCATTTATTTTCTCTAGAAAATAGACTCTAGGCAATTTTGTGTTGTTTTCGTTTGTTATATTTGTTTGTTTGATTTGGACAGCACCCATAGGCCCTGTTCTGTTGGAGTCTCCTGTGGCTGTAATAGACCATTTAAGTTCCTCGTAATAATAAATACCTTCATTTTACCAATCTACATCTGGTTTTATGTTGCCTCCCTTGCTCCTACCGAGCCGGGTCGTAACAGGCTCTGCCTGAGCATTAGATATTTTGCACTATAAAACATAATACTTTTAACGTTTTGGGATTCTGAAGCTTGGGCAAGTGGGGTGGGCTACACATACAAGACAGTAGGCAACAGCTCAAGTGGAAGTTTTCACCCAAAAAAAAGTGAGTAAAAAAAAGAGCAAACAAGTGATCGGCTAGCCATAAAATTAATTAACGTCAAACCACAAACCCAAACACAGTATTGAACAAAACATATCGACGAAGATAACTGGCCTCTAGTTGCCGGATGTTTGTCTCCCTCTCCTTGATGAGCTCCAGGTCATCCTCGGTTATGGCCGCCTCCTCGGTCTGCATGGTCGTCTGAGCCCAATCCTCTTGCCTTTATACACAACAAAAACAACAAGGATATGGGAAACAATATACCCAAGACCAAAATTGCAAAAAATGTGATGTGCAAAGATGATAACAATGGAGCCTGTGGTCTTACTTGTCAAAAGAGACAAGCTGTTCGTCCCCGGTGCTCTCTTCAGCCTAAAGAGAAGCCATAGCATCATTATCTGCACAAGCTTAAGACAAGTCGTCTACCACAATTAGATTGGTGTGACTGTTAAAGCCACTTTCCTATTTTTCAGAATATTATTTTTGTATATAGATAATTAGATTGCGTCACCCAGTTGACACCTGTACAAATAACGTTAGGCTCGTCAACTGAAGATGTCAGGGACAGCTTTATAATTACACAACATGTACATGGACAGAAAGGTCGGGACACTTGATCAACCGCTTTCATATCGTTTTCATATTGTTTCATATCGTTTTCATATTGTTTCATATCGTTTTATTTTGTTTTCATATGTTTCCATACGTTTTAATCGTGTCGGATTTAGGAAGGGCCTACCATCAAACTGAGTAAACAATAAACTATTAATACGTTGGCAATACTATCTTCTTGGAATTGCTCATTATAGTTTGGTAACAAGCCATACCACAGACCATTCGACATACTACTGACTGTATGAGTAACTATATGGGATTTTGGTGGTGTTTTGCTGTTGTTGAATGATCCTACTTTAACTTCAATCTACCAGTCATGACTCGTGAATTTTGTGGGCTTTCATTTTCTTTAAAGGAATAAAAAAGGATACAAGAGGTGAGTAATTGAGACAATGTTTTTTTTGTTCAAATAGTTATTACCATCAATTCTAATGCAATTACCAAGACCAATGCTTTTTCCTCGCCTAGTTACTACAGACTTTTTACATTCTTTATTTTTTTAGATTACTTGTTTATACTAGCAGATTGTTTATCAAGTATTCAGTTTTTTTTGACCAGGCATACACCAAAGGCCTACCGACAGGCGGGAGCCGGCTCTGGCCCGGGCCACAGACTCCTTCTCCTTGTCTGCAGCGCGGCGCTGCACCGCCTGGAAGTTGTTGAGCGCTGCTGAGAAGTCATTCATCAGCCGGTCCCGCTGGAGCTTCTGCTGCCTCTGTGGACCAGAGAAATCCGAGTCAGAAGAAGAGTGGACCACATCAGATATAGGCTGCCTTTATAGTCGGGTCCAGTTTATCAACTTGATCTTATTCTACCAAGACAGTCAGTCAAATAGAAATATACGTGTCTCAACATATTTGAAAAGAGAAATGGGCAGTATGATTTTAGAACTTCAATGCAAAAGGCAGGCACTTGAATTGAATTAAAAAACCTTAAAAAGTACATTCTTGTAGTAAAAAGTCACAGCACTGCTCTGCAGAAAACATTTAAAAAATGAGCATGTGGCCATATCATGGACGTCGCTAGCAATTGAAATGATCCAGGGCTGTAGCCCAGAAGTTAGAGTCCTTTTAAGACGGGGATTCGGGGGTTTCTCCCCCGAGAAAATTTGGAAATCGGGCTGATGAACATGCAATTTTAACGTAGTTTGAGAAGGAAAAGAAAGAAAGACCAATCGTTACGTGGCTAGACTCACGTCCGGGCAGACCTACTGAGTCGGTTAATGTTTACGTTAAGGGTAGCCTGTATGGAAGTGAACGTGTGTGTCTTCTGCCAAAGTGCACCACATACACCAGCACCCAAAATGAGAAATAAGAATAGCCCATATGGGCGCCTAATAAACACTGTCATGCACCTACCCGATGTCAAGTGGACCGGGTTGAATTCACTGCGCGGGTCTCCGAATCTGTGCAAACTAGAAGCCATCATTCCTCTGACGAATGTTTTCTCCCCTGACTGGCAAGTAAGTCTGCTTTCTTCATTTTTAAATTATCACTTGTCAGTGTGTGTCAGTCACTAACTGGATAGCAGACATGTCAGTGACAGTCGTTGGGGGTAGATCTCAAGCTCATGAACGCAATATTGTTATTGCAGGTAGGCCTAGGTAGGTAGATTTATAGAGTGCGCCTTGAGGCTACCTAATGATGATGTGAACAACTTTAGCTCACTAGTCGCCAGCTGACTCCAGTTCCATATCTCACCGTGTCGTTGGGGGCGCTATAGAGTTTTTATTGAACAGAATGCATCAGACCATCATGAATAGACCTTTTGGGGTTTTTTTTTTTTTTTTCACGGCACAGAGATCCGGGGCTATTCCCAAAAGATCAGGGGCTATAGCCTCGAATGCCCAGGTCTAACGACGTCCATGGGCCATATGGCAAATTCTCCAAAGTAAAACAACCAGAATGTATCGGTCGGCGACACCTAGCCAGATTCAATGGCTGCATCCCTAAACAGACTGACGATAATGCATCAGATGGTGCCCAGAGGTACTTGCCTGTTCTGAGGTTGATGTAGGCAAGGGGATGGAGCCCAGGTCTTTCAGGTGCTTGTTTGTTTCTTTCGCAAGCTGGTTGGTATAGTGTTGCATCTGCTGTCTGTGAGAAACCCAGAGAGAGTCAAGTGATACGAGTTTGCTTATTAGAATTAGCATACAACCCAAAAAAGGCGACCTTTTGTAAGCCAAATAAAGTCCAAAATAAACTGCTGACACTTACAGTCGATCTTGAAGTTCACTGTTATCTTGTCGTGTGCACAGCTGGCCGACCATGCCCTTGATCTGGGCAGCTGTAGAGGAAAACCAAAAGCAGTGATTGACTTGTACACAGTGATGTGCGGTTATAACACATTATAAACCACAAACAAGCAGACACAACCGTGCACAGTGCTTGGTGAGAGTGAGAGAAATGGAAAAACACCTACTGTTTTGTGTTATCTTTTGGATGTTGACGCTGCATGTCTGTATGAGAGTGCCGAAGTCCCGTGGGACTGAACGGTAGCCGTCTGGTTTAGCGTAAGACATCTCTCTCCGCGTGACCCGGTGCTGGAGGTTGGGAAGGCTGGGAATGTGCGGGATCGAGCCTGGGACCAGATTCACAGCGAACAGCAAAGAGCCGCACGTATTGACTCTGAATACACAGCATACAACTGGGAAACAGTACCGTTGAACACAGAGCCGGTTTTACAGTAACTCCTATAATGCCCAGTAACGTCAGCAGAGGCAGAGCTGTCACACAGCTGGGCTCCCTTCTCAACCAGATCAATGTATTTTCAGTTAGCTACAGTTGATATTCCGCCGGCAGATTATCCAGTTTATCCCGACGGAATGCCGTATAATTACCATCGTAGACAAGTACAGAGCAACAAGTAACATTTTTGACCAACTGCTTCCTTCCAATAACAAGCTAGCTCGTTATGCTAACTGCTTAGCCATGACCCTTTAAGATAACTTCACACAGGCGGCAAATCGAGGCAAGTATTTTCCGTATTAGAAAAGAGACGCAGGTATATCGGCCAATTGGTATATCGGCTTTCATATAAACAGCAAACTTTACTTACTTGTTAGGATGTTTCAAATAGCGGATATTTTCCTGAGCTGTTCCTCCCAAACGTTGAAGGCTTCCTGGTCTTTGCGTCACTCACAACGTGCAGGCGATGACGAGGATCCAGGGACCACAGCTACGAAGTCCTTGATTTCATACTGGCTAATACACCGAGGTCGGTCCTCGATACAAATACATATTTCTAATAAGATTCATTTGAGATGTATTAGATTACTCAGATGTTGTGCAGGATGACAACAGGATGATATTCTTTTTGTCGACTTTTATAAAGCTTTCCATTCTGTGGAACATGATTTTAGGATGACTGCTCTAAACAATTTGGTTTTGGTAATTTATTTTGCAAATCAAAGTCAAAACATTATATGCTAATAGAAACCGCTCTATTAAACTAAACAGTGGCACATCCCCAAGACGTCCCTTAAAACGCGGGGTCCGGCAACGGTGTCCTCTATCTGAGAAATATGGATCAGTCAGCTGGCAGATGATGCGGCCCTGTCTCTTAAGCATGATTCTCGGGTATCTGTGGCAGTCAGCACTATCCAGTCCTTCTCCAAGGCCTCTGGGCTCTCCCTTAATCGTACTAAATGTGAACTATTACCAGTGAATAAATGTTGTGACTTCAATTTCTAATATTCCTGTGAGAAACTCATACCTTGGGGTCCTTATTACCAAAGATAGGAAATCCAGAGGCACCTTAAACTTTATTCCAATCGTTGGAAAGACCCAGGGGCGGGGCTTCGGGAGGGGCTGGGGGGGTGGCCGCCCCCGGGCCCGGGTCTCTAGGGGCCCGGCTGTGGATGATTTTTTAAATTTAATTTAATTAATTATTTATTTATTTTTGTTATTATTATTTTTGGGCCGGTCCAGGACTGTCACAAGACGTGGGTCGGTCCGGGGTGTGTTACGATAGCGTGCGGCCCCCCCGTCGACAATCGCATAGTGGGCTACATGTTATAGACTTCAGCTCTCAACAATACATTCAAAATAAACCGGATCAAACAACATAACCTACCTCTATTTGGAACTTCATCTTTCATCACGTTTTTTCACACAAAATTAATTCTGCTTTGTAACTATATTTAAAAAATCCCACTTAAACGTTTGGTCCTTACCGCAAAAGTTGCTTATTTTGGTCTTGTCATTTTACATGTGGACTGTGGAAAGATGTAAATAATTTTATAGTTCACAAAATGTTCTCAGATTTTGCTCTTTATTATAGAAATATTATTTTTGGTTGTTATGATTATATAGTCAAAGACGATAATGCATTTTCCCTCATCAATCTAATTTTACTTCTCGCCAAATTCCACCTTCATAAGTGTAAATTTACAAACAAAAATACTAATCTTTGTATTTATGAAGGAAATGGAACACATGTCAACAATCTCTCCCTCACAAAACAAAAAAGCAATCAAAACAAAGTATGCAATTCTTTGTGAACTTATTGTTGTACACTCGCTTTATGCTCTTTTCCTTTTTACACTGCTTCTCGTTTGGTTTCTACAATGTTTCATCTGTATGTACAAAACTATGGTGTCTTCTTTTGATACTATGTATGTTGACATTTTGAAATAAAGGATTTGACAACCAATTTTGAAGGATAAACATTCAACATTTGAAAATAAGTGAACGACCATGTACTCTTCTAGTATGTTCATAAGACTTGTGAGTCGTGTGGCTGTGCTGGATTGCATTTCAGAGGCCTAGCAATCCTGATCCTTTAAGCATCTTGTGACCATCATGTGGTGGCCTGCTGATTGAACAGGGGGCTTCTCTAAACCCCAGAGCAAAGTATCCCAGCCAATGTTCATGTAGCAGGAGACATGATGCTCTTGGTGAGCCCCAAGAGATGTGAACAAGCAAGGCAATTGTTTGTCTTTGTGTTTTACTAACTTTGTAGCCAATAAAACCAAGTTCCTAACCAATATTTTCAGCACATTATGATCCTTGCTTGCAAATTGTAAAAGAAACTGAGCAGCAACAAGGGGTTTATTTTTTGTAGGCATGTATATTCTTAGTTTTTAATTACCTATTTCTTTATGAAAT
The DNA here is from genome assembly GCA_030340625.1 of Merluccius polli. NCBI lineage: Eukaryota > Metazoa > Chordata > Actinopteri > Gadiformes > Merlucciidae > Merluccius > Merluccius polli. The sequence continues at coordinate 620,811 of JAOPHQ010003697.1, read as the reverse complement.
TGTACCCAGAAACATTTCCATTAACAAAAAATATCAACTGAATCAACCAGCAATACAATAATGCAGTGTAGCACTTTCGATCGAAATGTCATTAAATGTTCAATAATATAATGAAACGTAAGCTATGTATTCATTTATTAAAAAGACAGCAGTAAACAAAAATATAAACATATCATTTCAACAATGAACTGGCTCTAGTTGACTTAAAGACACTCCGAGATCACGTTCTGTGGAGACATCGGACGGCTGCCAGTGGCAATCGATGAGTGCATCATACAATTCTTCACTCAGCTCAATGAACTTCCTGTTGGCCTCCCCCACATCCAACTCTGGGTTCGGATCTACAACAAAAAATGTGTTTGCGTGGTGGGAGAGTTGTTTGTTAGTATTTAAAAACCTAAAAAACCTGCTATGAGTAAAATCAGAAAATGACTGATTAAGAAACATAATCTTTATGCAAACCTTCCACAGTGTCCTCCTGATGAGTGTCGCTTTCCTTTAAAAAAAACAACAACATGTTAGCATAACCTAGCTTGATGTAGAAATGAAAGATGTGTCAAACTAAGTTCACACTGTCAGAAGAACTTCATTGTGAATGTACCTGAGGTTGCGTTGAACTCTGTGGGTAATACTGGCTATAATTGTATCCATAGCTGTCCCCATTTGGGTTAGGGTAATAGCCAGGGTAGGCCTGCTGTTGGTACGGATTGTATTGCTGGTAGTTTGGTCTGTATGTTCCAGAGGTCGACTGCCACAACTTGTTCTCGGGTGGATGTCTGTTCCTAGAGAGTCGGATCACAAGCGAGGGACATAGCAAGTGGAAAGAGTTGAACTTAAAAAGGGTAATGTCACGCTTGCCATTTACCAAGATAAGGGAGTACTGCTTCATACAGGTTGCGTGTTATGAAATAACACGCAATGTTATAAAAAAATTGCAGTCTGCAACATCAACTCCGTTGGACCATTGACATCATTGGTCCGGGATTTGCGTTCTCCATCAGTCCGATTTGGCCAAATTATGTCCATTTAAAAAGATTATTTCACAACAGGCATATGAAGCCGTACATGCTTGTATTAGAAAATAAGTGTGATGGTTCCCCTTTAAATCAGTAGCACCAATTACGTTGACACCGTTTAGTTGAGGTTATCATTGGCACATCATTGGAAAAATTCTCAAAACAGATATTGATACGTTTCTATAGTTAGGCAGGTCATAGTTTGTCAGCCCACTGTCTACTAGGTTGTACTGTATTCACAGCATAACATAATGTATAATTCTAAATTCAATCATAACCACCCCCAGCATCATAATCATAAATGGAGAGAATGTTGGCAATACCCATATAACCATTACATATCATAGATGGATGCATCTACTACACACCTACCAAATATCTTGTCAAGAAAATGTCAAAATGTATGTCAATATACATCTGAAAGTTAGTTAATAAACTCTTGGAAAGACTTTTGTGTAGTTTGTACTTCCTCAAAGTCTGAAACACTTAATTCAGCTGCACCCTCGCCGCAATGCGAGTGGCCTGGCTAGGCCATGTGAGTGTACGGTAATTGGTCACCTGCTTGGCTACTTAGCCAGGAGGGAAAATAAACTCCACCCATTAAATCATCTTGAAGTAGTAGAAGAATCGATACTGAAATTTAGGGGTGTGTATTGGCAAGAATCTGGCGATACGATACGTATCACGATACAGGGGCAACGATACGATATATTGCGATATATTGCGATACTGTAGGAACAACGATATATTGAGTTTCTTTTAAAGAATTTAATTGTAGGAAAACTGTCCTAGCATAGTAAACACACAATGCTGTTACATGCTTAACATCAGCTTGCTGAATTCAAACAGAGGGATCTATATTTGTATTTGACAAGAGAAGAAATACAAGCATTTGCAGGATTTTTTGGATAAACACATGAAAAAACTAAGTTAACAGATTTCAGCGAGTCCAGCACCGTCGCTTTGACTTGTCCGTACAACTTCGGGAGAGCGATGTCCGTGACGTGTTGTCGGGAAGGGATGGTGTAACGGGGCTCCAGTGTTGTCATCATATTACGAAATCCCTCATTCTCCACAACACTCAGAGGGCGCATGTCTTTGCAAATAAAAGAAAGTACTGACTGTGTTACGTTTGTTGCGTGAGTTGAGGTCGCTGGTAGTTTCGAAAAGTTAACTTCTTTAATAGTTCGTTGAGCAGGATCCACTCGTTTCACGTTAGCCTGTAATGCTACGTTGTCATGGTGTCTCGCCACATGTGCTCGCAAATTTGTAGTATTGCCCGAGTACTTGACTCTGGCGTTGCAGAGTTTACAGACCGCATGGCTCTTGTCTAACTCGTAACTGCCTTCCTTTGCTTTAAAACCAAAATATGCCCAAACATCAGCTTTAAAAGCTGCTGGAGTCGTCTGTATCCTCTCGTCCTCAGTCATCGGTGCACTGTGCTAAGTTCGCGGTTAGCATGCAAGTTGCCACAGACTGGTGCTCTCGCGGGATCTCGCGGGATTTCATTGTTCCTTTGGCGCGGAGGACGTAATATAAATAATCGATACAGTGCTTTTGAATATCGATACGGTATCGTGAAAAAAAATATTGCGATATTTAAGTGTATCGATATTTTCTTACACCCCTACTGAAATTACGTGAGATCGCAATGGATTTGGTCTGATGCTTAATGCAGACCTTGATAACCCTTAATAACTTAATTAGAATTAGTATTTCAGATTTCTGTTATCCACCATTTTAAAAAGGAGCCAAGATTTTAAGTTCCTACTTGTTAGCGGCTAGACTGAGGCGCAGCATCTTTCCCCCCAGCCCCACAGCCCCCTGGCACTCCTCCAGGGCTCTCTTCTGCAGTCTTTCGTCTGGAAACTGAACAAAGCCACACCCCCTAAACCGCAAAATAGAAAATAGACATCCATCACAACCTTTTAACTTTCACAAACAAGCACTGACATAATAGTAGAGGATCATATAGAGCTGGGCAATAATGACCACATAAGGTATGACCAAAGCCTGGAAAAAGAGACAAGCTAAACATTTTGTTTCGAGTCATATTTTCCGTTAAATTAATAGTGCTATTTTGCCAGAATTTCACCAGCACTAAAACAAAGTGTGGAGATAGGGCTGGTTATGCGAGACTAAGGCAGATATAGAGCAACAGGGATGTGTATTGTACCTGGGTGTATTTTGATTCGTTTCATTTTAAATTTTGTTTTATTGCATAAATGATTTGTCATGTGAATTTAATGTATATGATCTTAAAGGAAGTGTCTTATAAGCCCATTTTGGCTGGGCATCTATAAGATGCAAGACAAATAAAAAACAATGACTATATTTTTTAAACATATATGTGTTTTAGTTCCAGTGATTATTATTATTTGTAGCAATTATTTTACCGTTACAGAGCTGACACATTAGTCATGTCTCATGATGGCCACACAGTGACAAGAGTTAATTTCACCAATCTAAAACGCTTTAAATCTCTCAAACTCACTTGGAGTTGCCCGTGGTGTCCAGCACCACTTTCCCTCCACGACAGGATGGATATCGGTTGTAAAAGAACTCGTAAAGCATGCCATCATCCACCTCTGGTGTCAGATCCCCCACAAAGAGAGAGAAGTTTTGACTGCAATACAGAAATACAGAAAACAGATGTGACTAGTTATTTCATTCCAAATTCAGACCACTCCTACATTCACATCTCTGTTATGCAGTGGAAACACAACTCATGGGTCTGCCAATACTATGCAGTGGCAAAAACACAACTATGTTTTGCACACACTCACCTTTCTCCTTGTTTTCCAAAGGTGGCTCTATTGAGCTTAAATCTCCTGGGCTATGGACAACACAGACAAATACGTTCACCAGTTAGTTTCAACCAGAGATGTGAAGTAGAAGTACGAACAAGTGATCAAAAACATTACCGGATTGGCTCCTGGTAGCAGTTTTCCATTGACTTTGCGTAGACATCTCTCGGCCGTGGCTTCATCGACCAGCTCCACAAAACAGTAACCCAATCCCCCCCTTTGTAGAGAAACAACATGTTTTTAGATTAGGACCGGGGGTTTCACCCTTTTTTCCATCAGCGCCCCCTCAGGTTTACCTTTGGCAGTGCACTGTGTTTGCAGTTGGTGGACTCACCCGGTCATCTTGTTGCGAATGATCCGCACATGCATCACTTGTTCGCCCAGGGTCCGAAAGGCTCTGGTCACAAACTGCTCATCCATGTAGGGCTCCAACTAACATTGTTTAGCAAGGACAGTCCACCCACAACACTCATACTGCATTAGTGATGGACAATACTTCCGTTTGTTTTCAAGGAAAACCAAACCCTAAAACAACTTTTTGTTGGATGAACTGTGATGTAGTGGGTTAAGGTGGTACTTTGGACTGCTCCTGGTCACTCTTCACTCTACAGACATGATTTCACTAGATGACGCCATTTGTTTTGTAACTCTTTAGCATACCACGCGGTTGACAAAAGATAGTTTAGATTAAAGACGACGGTTGTACTCACGTTCCCCATCCATAGTGTGCTCATTGTGCAGACGCGAATGCAACTGCAACGTTTCTCCGGTTTCTTTATTACTGTTCAAAGCACTGTTGAAACATGGATGCGTCCGCTCGCTGCTGTCTTACAAGATACACCGCGGCGGCGCTTGAAATACGCGTCATGCGCGTAGGTAGAGTCATGGGTAGAGTTTTTATTAAAGAGGCAGAACTACAGTCTATGGGCAACACTTTCTTCTACAATGTTATGTCGTGGAAATGTTTGCAAAATATTCACATAATAAATCATATGATATACTAGTTTGACTTGCTAATGAAAAGCCAGTGCTTGGCAGAAACATAGCATGTGTAATAACATTATCAATTTATGCAACTGATAGATGTAGATGTACCATATTGTCATTTTATTAAAGAATAAAAACAAAACGATGTAGGCCTATGTCAGCATGAGACATGTTTTGCTTTTGTAGTTTGTCATTCTTGTCTGCTTAATTTTCAAATGTTACCTCACCACTAAATGTCATATTGTTTTAGTCCAATGGAGAAGAAAATCATCATTCGTAAGTATTGCACTCTGAGAAGAGAAAAATAAATAACGCTGTTAGGCTATTCATTGGAGTTTATTGGAAATCAATCGACTGAATTTATTGAACCAGATAGCCGTCCATTGTGTTGAGTTCATATACGGTCCACAGCAAAGAAACAAAACAATCCTATTTCCCGCAACCCACAAAATAAAAAAAAATACCTTTAATGTATAGAATGCAATTAAATGGAAGGAGATACCTTTACAATATATCCTTTTCTATTGAGTAAAATAGAATTTGTTGCTAATGACAATACCCAAACTCCAATCCAATTCATTACAGCTGTGCCAAGAGGAATATCCAACTAAACCGCTGATCACAAACTAATTACATTTTATCCTTGTAAAAAGGAACAGTTTCACAGATTAGTGGTACTCTTCTGACACTTTAACTTCTTAGTTTGTTGGCCTTCACACTTCTTGCAGCAACCATTGTCTAGTCCCGATATAAATGTAATAACAATATAGCTTCCAAAACACTGCAGTCATTAGATATCGTTTAAATCATGACACCCGTCTAAAAAGGATGTTATATCGAGCCATTAAAAAGACATGTTAGTCAGGGTTTTGAAAATGGAACTATGCGTATTGTTGGAACACTTGTTTCAAGTGTAATTACAAGTAATTACAATTACAAGTGTAACACATCCCATCCAATTACATTTGATTAACGGTAGGATCAAAATACCTCCTATTCTTTATTTAAATAGTATTCAATAACAATTGTGTTAATGACGCATCTATTCTGAACATGGTGCCCAAATGCCACAAATTGCAAAATCCGAACATGTAAACAGAAAGGCATAGCAACCAGCCTTACACAGCAAGTCTTAAAATAACACCAGTGCTTCCATCATCTAGGAGTATGTGAAACATCTAAATGTCCATGCCCTCTTCAGTAAGGGGCACAGTTTTAAGGCAGAAATCCACATGTGGATTTGAACTCATTACCAGAGCAATGCCAAAAGCTCTCTCTCATACTGACAATTCACAAATGACATCAATGGACTGATCTAGCTACTAATAGCCACAGAGCAACATTGCATCTTGGTCCTAGACGATGGAATTGTAACATTCTTTCACAATCTGGAAATGAGCATGCAGGTCATTTGATTATTCAAACAGTGCAAAAATAACATAACCCATACTAAAATAGAATTAGCATAAATACTCTTAAGACAATTAAGTTGACAGGTAGACACATTAAGTATGTAGGTTTGATTCATTTTAGACAGATTTGATTAGCACAGTTCTAGAACATTCAAGATTACTACATTTTTATTTTTACAGAATCCTTCTGAACTTTAGATATGGCCGACACATATGTTCCTTTTAACCATTGTTGGAATTAATAAATTACCCACGAAAAATGTTTAGGAAAAAGGCCTATATACCTGATAAATACTGCAAGAATCAAACTTCTGTGTAAGCTGTAACACAGTTAATTCTTCCCACATAGATCATAATTCTATTGTTCCAGTTGGACAATACTCAAGTGCTTCTAAAAGGTATGGTTCTGCTAAATGCCAACTAATACTTCAACCAAACCCTACTTCTTGATGGCAGAGAGAAGCAGAAAGATAAGAACTGATAGCGATATGGGGACCTCTATAATACAGCAGTAGGCAGTGCAGGCCCAAAGCAAACAGGGAGGGAAATATAACCCAAGATGGAAGACAATGAAAGAATCTTTTTCTTTTGCCCACGCACCGTTTTTACGCACGCACGCACGCACACACACACACACACACACACACACACACACACACACACACACACACACACACACACACACACACACACACACACACACACACACACACACACACACACACACACACACACACACACACACACACACTCTCAGTCCATCTTCTCCTTGTGCACCAGCTTGGGGGCGTCCACAAACTCTGTTCCATAAAACATGATGACTGCAGCAGTGAGCATGCCGGCCGCGCCCCAAAAGGCTACGTACGCCAGGGTCTCGCTCCAGGTGTCACCTAAGGGGGTGACGGAGCAAAGGAGAACTGTCGGTGACCACAACACTCAAAGCACATGGGTACAATACAGTAAGACATACAGTATGCAAGGATACCAGAGGCCGAATGTATACTCCTTTGCCTGTGTGTGAATGCAATGTAATGCAATATAGTTTCCATTTAAAAAATCTGGAGTTGCATGTTGGATGGTAACATATTTCAAAAGGTGTGCGCTGCTTATGTTCTGCTTCAGGTTCAGGTTGTGCCCCTAGATAGAAAATCTGCATCCCTGGTATTAATGCATGGGGAAGATCAAAGCTTACCTGCCAACAGCAGACAGGTGATGCACATGGAGAACGCCACCAACATAATGATGGGCAACTGCACAGGGGAATCAAAAATAGGTTATCCAATATCCAAAAGAGACATTAACCCAAGACTGGAGATTCCATTTCAATCTTACAATGAAATGCATGCTACGATTTCACAGCTTATTTGCTGTCAAGGATCAAGATCAGACATCAGAACGAAATCGTAAGGTCGAAAGCTCTGATTGGGTCATATGGTGTGAGAGGGTCAACGAGCCCTGATAATTGCATCCACATCAGTATGGAGGCACACTATGTGTCCAAATGGTTTGTTTCTTTTTCTTTATGGCTGTTTTTTTAGATACACATATAAAGGCACAAACAGCAATTGAGGCCAGTTGATGTTCCTTCATGTTTATTTCCTGATTGCCTCAAACTGGTGGTCATGCCAGGTTGCTTGTGATAATAACTGGGACAAATAAAATTATGTTATCACACTATTTTAAGGCAATTACAAACAGCAGTTGCCATAAACTGTACCATCACTGTGATTTTAGTGTGAAGCACTTACTGTGAGGAATTTCCAGTCTTTCTGGACACGAAGAGGAGTGGGCCCATCGGTTTCATCCACAGTATAGTTACCCAGGAACAGGTCAATGGAGTCCTGGCACATTAAAAAATGTATTCATTAATTTTTTATAGCAAGTTCACAAAACATCAGGCACATTGTGGTATGTTGCGTATGACTAGCAATTAAAAAACTAAAAAAGGTTTGCCCATTTGACATACTTGTCTGAAGCCATCAGAAAGGTTGTTTTTGTAGTAGCGAACCATGGAATTGACACCATCCATTAGCAGACCCATCTGGGTCCTCTTTCCAGTCCTGAAAACAGTCAGTCAGAAGTGAAAGTGGATCAAATCTTTAGCTGCAACTAAGTTATTAGTTTAAGGATTACTTTTTTTAATGTGATTTTCATTTATCTTCTACGCCAAAGTTTTTGTGCGTAGTTGTGTAGAATTAGGTTTTTATACTCGATTCTGATTGGCTGGAGGGTGTAGGTTAAAAAGTGTTAATTTACACCTAGGAAAGACGTTCTGCTGCGGTCGGGTCGCTATGGCCACGTTGCCTGGCAACGCCTGCATACGGGAGATATTACATAGTCTGCTCGACTTGTAAAAATAAAAAAACCCTCACGATTTTAACTCTAAAACACATTAAAGTATTATTAATTGATTAAATATTTCTTTCATTCATAAGTGACCATGGTATAAGCGGGATAATGCCCTTTGACTTCGCGGAAGCAACCGGTTCACGCCTCCGCGTCGTCCATTCATTTCTGTTAATGGACACCTCGTCGGGCATTATCCCTTACGTAACTGCCATCCTGCGTCAACCGCCAGTCATGTTGAAGTGTGGAGAAATTCTCATTGGTGTTGAGATGAAGTAGTTTAGCAAACATTAGAGTTACAATGTTTTGTAAGCTTGATACGTTCATCATTTCAGTCAGAGTCTATTCACACACTTTCAGAATGAATGAATAGCAGTGAATGGGGCTTTTAGACACTTCATTTAAGACTGAGAGTATCACCAATAATTGTGACAAGGCAAGAGCCTCTAAATGATAGCACCAAACAGTGAATTACAATATCCACAATATTAAGTGACATGCCATTTAATTACCACTATTCTAGATAACATTACATATTTTGTTCTATTACAAATAACATTTTTATAATGTGACAATGTGTATAAATATATAAAATCTGGATGGAACATCATCCTTGATCACATTGTTAACCCCCTGAAGATGGGGCCACACTACACACATTTTTAAAATCGAAAATGATTATGAAACGATTGACTGATTTAATGACTGCCGATTTTCCAGTCTCGTCTGCTCACACACATAAATGTAGTCTTTAGGGAACACAAATCTAAAGACGGAGAACAGGCCGACACAGTTTTGGGCGATGCCTACACACGCTAGAGTATACTCTCTGCAAACAAACATGGATGCCGTACAGCTTGCCACTGTGGTTATTAGTGCAGTGATTTGCATGGAAAGTTGTTGAAAACTGCCCTTTCCATTTGCGTCTTTGACCCACAAACACCAAGTGATTGTGGAAAGACTTGCCCTGATGAAATCAAACATGTTTGATTGAACCTGGACCATGCCGACTGGGATCTTATAGAGAAAGATTGGCGTCTTACACACACACACACACACACACACACACACACACACACACACACACACACACACACACACACACACACACACACACACACACACACACACACACACACACACACACACACAACGGGGTCTACCACATATCTGTCCGACTGGAGCTGCAGATTCTGGAATCTGCCCGACACAAAATCAGCCTTGGAAATCGTGCAGAATGGCCACATCTTCATCATTAATCATTGTCCTACACTATCTGGAGGGCAATATCCACAATATTAGGCGATATGCCATTATCACTATTCTAGACAACAGTATCTATTTTGTCACATTACAAATTCTGAGCAATTGTAATATACACTGTATATAATAAATATATAATCCCAGATAACATTGTTAACCTCCGGTCAAATGTTTTATTATCCAAGTAGTGCATTGGCGTACCTTGTGAAGTCTGTTTTCAAGGCTCCAGTTCCTGCATACTGCACAGCGCATGCGTTGGCATTGTCAGCCCAGGCTAGTTAGATAGCACACACACGGCAGGCGGGTCAGGGTCACAAGTAGGAAGAAAAACCATTTAGTTGGAAATCATCACTTTAAAGGGACACCAAGTAGTTTTTTCCCCCATCTAGTGGTCAAATTGTATTTTGCATTCAAACGAATTTATGCTCTCTAGCGCCTCGCGTTTTCGAACTACGGCAAGAGGTATTAGTCAAGATTCAAGAAGCTATGACAACATGATAACAACATGTCTTCAAACACCACTTCATCAAGTTTTGTTTCGGATGATGAGGTACATTCAGATCGTAACCCACCGCGGACAGTGGCGGTTCTAGACCAAAATCACCAGGGGGGCCGAGGTGGGGCCAGTGTGTTTTTAAGGGGGGCACATTTATAACCATATACTTTATTTATAACCATATAAAATGGATTCATCTGTAGTACTGATTTCCACTAGCATCTTGCATAGAAAGAAAGTTAGAGAAAGTTAGACCGTAAATTTCACTGTCACGAATGTCCATGCCTTATATACAGTCATTGGTCCATGCTGAGAAATTTAAAGTGACAGACATCCAATTAGACCTAGTCCTACAAGCACAATAACATTGCAGGAGCATATTTGTTTATTTGTTTAACAGATTCACAGATTCACAAGCAAACGTATCCCACCGCGGACCTACGACCGACGGGTCCGTTCTATTTGACAGGGGCTAGTCGAGGGTATCGTTCAGCGCATGTCGCGGTAAGAAATTAAATCATTGGCTGATCGGTGCAGGGGCCGTAACAGGGGCCAAGAGCAATTTCACAGGGGCACCGGCCCACCCTGGCCCCCGTCTAGAACCGCCAATGACCGCGGACCTACGACCGACGGGGGGGGGGGATTAGATACTAACCCACCCCGGACCTACGACCGACGGGGGGGGGGGGATTAGATACTAACCCACCCCGGACCTACGACCGACGGGGGAGGGGGGGGATATTAACCCACCCCGGACCTACGACCGACGCAATCGTAATCGTAACCCACCGCGGACCTAAGACCGCAGCCTGTGACAAGTGCCGGTACGCAAGAAAAAGTGCCGGTACGCTAAAGGGTAAAATGTAGAAGTGCCGGCCCACTTCGAGCACTGGGTACGTTATTTCAAACAAACTTCAAACTGCATTGAATCATTAGTGTGAGCATGTATGAGTAATTACTCCTCGAGCAAGATAGTGAATTACGTTCTCATGTTTATATCGTTTTTTAAGTGACAAGCGCGTCTCGCTAAGCTCCTTCTCTGTTCCACAGTCACGCTGGCTCTGAGTGAAAACGCGTTTAGCCTTACCTGTACCACGGAGTGCTTTTTGTCCCTCTCGGGAGTCCATAGACCGGAAAGACATGGCAGCCTCCATAGAGCTTGCCCGCCCTATGTATATTCTGATAAGTGATTCTTCGCTCAGGAGGATAAGTGAGATTGTTGACAGAGATAATTGTACACCAATGGGGACTTATTTATGAATGAAGACGTTGATTTGAGGTAATAAATTACTAAAAAAACTACTTAGTGTCCCTTTAAGCTATTTTTTATTTTATTTTTTATTTTATTGTTTATTTTTGCAGGAACAGCAACCGGCAGGACTAAATGTGCTAAATGTGTCATTTGGCTTATAATTCTCACACTGTGGATGAACTGTAGGTAGCCACGTGATTTACCATTTTTGTAGATTCTCTCAAATTGGGCCTGCTCTTCCACCAGCTGGCCCACGTTCAGGACCCCCATTCTCTGCAGAACATTCATAGAACAATGCTCAATTTACAGGACATGGTGTACCAAACCCCAACTAGTCTCTCATTATTGAATTTGTAACAGGTTATGTTATGCGTTATAAGTTATAATTTTTTACTTAAAATACATTTTCCGCCTGATTATTTATAGCGTAGTTCAAGTCTGACAGCATATCTTAAATGACCATACATTTAAGAAAGGCATGAATCGCTTTAAATTGCCAATATATGAATAGGTTGTAATTTAACTTAAAAAATGAAAAAAGAAAGGACTGCTACAAGCTGACACTGCTACGGAAGCATATTGCTGCCACGCCAGAAAAAGAACAATGGATCAGTATCACATTATAATGTGAAAAGTTACAAGATGTTATAACAAGAAGTTTTTCATGTTATAACAAGATATTTTCACATTGTAACAAGATATTTTCACACCATTACAACATACAAACTAATCACATTATAACTTTTCTTGTTATAACGTGAAACGTTTCACGTTATAATGAGATAAATAGTAGTATAGTCAACCCAGTCTCACGTCAAAATGTGTAATAGCTACGTTTGTCCACAGAGCAAAACATAGTAGTTTCACAATAACGGCTCTAAAATTGTGACATTGTCAAGTTTTTTTGGCCTATTCTTTTCTATTGGCCTGCGTCCACGTCACGTGACTGTCAAGCTTTGGTCTGACAAAGCAAAACAAAATGGCTGATATTCCTTTTATTGTCAGTGGAAAATGCAATATTTTAAGAGTTTCTGCATTAACATGCATTTTGATAACATTTATAGTGAGAAGAGGTCATTAGAAGATGGGGGGAATTACTTGGGAATAAGATAGAGACCTGAGGTCTCTTTTATATGAAAGAGGGCCTAAAGGAAATATAAGATTATCAATCTGGTGGCTCTAGCCCAACCGAAAGTGACTCACAAAGCATCATCAAATGCTCCATTGAAACACATTGGAGATAAATGTCGTTGCTATAAATTCATATAAATTCATAGGAAAGAGATAGGAACTTGGCCCCTGGACCAGTCAACCAGGGGGTGCCTTGGAATTGCTCTGTGAAAATCTCAAGTCTCTCAGCCAAAAGGGGGCCATGCGGGGGTCGTCCTAACGCCTCTCATTGCCGATCTGCGCCACGTAACAACAGGGCGCGGATCGCCCCCCGGGGTCACAGAGGGCCAATATTTGGTGTGGGGTTCCCAGTCGGGCTCTGTAATAAGGGTGTCAAGTCCTTCCCATCTCCAAATCGGCCTTTTGCAACCACATTCTGAGCGAATAGGCCTTGTAGGTTACACTTCTGAGAAGCGCTGACAACAAACTGGCCCATACGGGCTAACTTTTTTTCTGTGAGGTTTAAAAGTCTGATTCTCGAATATGTCGTTCCTGGGACAGAGGGGGATGTATATATACATTTTGGCATCTCTCACCACCTCGAAAGGTCACACAAAGGGTCGTGACCTGCAACATGAGAGTCAATGGGAGTAAAATGGCAGGAGGTGTCAAGTTCCCCATTTCCGAAGGGATGGAGATAGAAACTTGTGCTTTTAGGTGTGTAAACACATGTGGGGTGGGGACCAGGTTCTCAAGTTTGGGGTCCAAACGTCAAAAGGGGCCCTAGCCATGCCCCTTACTAGAATAAACCATGAACAGGGGCCTAAAATGACTTGGGAATAAGATAGAGACCTGGGGTGTCTTTTATATGAAAGAGGGCCTAAAGGACATATAGATCATATTGATATATAGAACATAGATCATAGATCATCAATCTAGTGGCTCTAGCCCAATTGGAAGTGATTCAAATCAGTAGTTCAGAGGTCATCAGAAGATTAAAAAAAACACACCATTAATAGGGGCCTAGAATGACTTGGGAATAAGATGGAGACATGGTGTCTCTTTTATATGAATCGGGGCATTAAACTCTACTAAACTTATACATTTGGAGGATCTAGCCCAACAGGAAGTGGTGTAATTGGAGGGTGACCTTGAGGTCAAGTGCACTTGGGAGTGAGCTAGGCATAGACATATATACGTAGACGCCTCATGACGTGCTGGAACATAACCCAGCGTCACCGCCATATTGGTTGGGTCTCCTCACTCTAGTCTAGCATAGGAGTCAACGGGACAGCAAGCTATGCCAGTATTTTGTGCAGCTTACGGCGCAGTATTGACACCAGATCGCGTGGGATTACCTTTCACAAGTAAGATTGAACAATAATTCTTATTTTTTTATTTTTTTTATTTTTTTTATTAATTCGTCCTGTATCATAACTAAATCGCTGCCGTTTGTAACAAACCAAACCGTGTGAAAATCCGGTAGAAATTCGGGGAGTTATGCTTATTATTGTAGTTGGGGATACACCTTCCTCAGCAGAAATAAATGCACTGGGGGCGCACTGGGGACCCATCCAAGATGGCGGCCACGCTGATACGTCAGCTCCAACAGGCAGCGTCAGTCTATGAGGCGTCTACGTATATTATGTCTATGGAGCTAGGGACCAGGCGTCTCTTTTATATGAAAAAGGGCATAAAGGGCATATATGATTATCAATCTGGTGGCTCTAGCCCAAACAGAAGTGATTCAAATGGGTAGTTCAGAGTCATCAGAAGATTAAAAAAACACCATTAATAGAGGCCTAAATTTGAAGGATCTAGCCCAGGGGTCGGCAACCCGCGGCTCTGGAGCCGCATGCGGCTCTTTAGCGCAGCCCTAGTGGCTCCCTGAAGCTTTTTCAAAAATGTTTGAAAATGGAAAAAGATGGGGGAGAGAAATATATTTTTTGTTTTAGTATGGTTTCTGTAGGAAAACAAACATGACACAAACATTATTAACGTTTTTCAATGCTGTAAAAATGTGTAGAATAAATATTAAATTTCAACATTTCTGTCAACGAAGATTTACGTCATAGCCTGCGACACACGTTTCTATCAGTAAGGCGGGATGCCAGGCAGGTGGCTGTTGTAAACAAACCGGCGGCTGTGTGATGGGCCATGGATCCCAAAGGGAAAAAGAGAAAAATAACTGAGGAGAACAGAGGATTCAACGTTTCTTGGACCGGGCAATAGTAACACACCGCGGACCGACGGCCGACGGGGGGGGGGGGGGGGCGCGCGCAATAGTAACACACCGCGGACCTACGGCCGACGGAGGGGGGGGCGCGCGATTGTAACACTCCGGCCGACGGCGGGGGGGTGGTGGTGCGCGCAATAGTAACACACCGCGGACCTACGACCGGCGGGGGGGGGGGGGGGGGGGGGGGCGCGGTGTGTTACTATTGCACTCTCAAAAAGGAGGACAAATACGCGCCCGGCTTGATGCTGCGCCTCCTTTTTGAACCCGCGCCCCGCCCCACCGGTTGAGAACCACTGCTACAGGATGCACTGCAGGAAAAATAAACATTTAATCATGAAGGCTCATTATGTATTTGTAGTTAACTTAGTCATTTCTATAGTAGGCTAATATAGCTACTATAGATACATACAGCATGTGTTGCCTTCAATATAAGGCTTCTATAAGGCTTTTATTTTTTTGCGGCTCCAGACATATTTGTTTTTTGTTTTTTTGGTCCAATATGGCTCTTTCAACATTTTGGGTTGCCGACCCCTGATCTAGCCCAACACGAAGTGACAGAATAATCTGCCTACAATGCCACCAAGTGGACAAAAAAATATAGTGCACACAATGGACAACCCACGAAAATGAATCTATTAAATTGTGCTCCGTGACGATTCAATTTTCTTGACAATGAACACGAAAAAGCATGATACCGCGTTGGAGCAAGTCAACAAAATCAGCGGCCATAACGCTCCGCTTATGAAATGGGAGGGAGCATTTGGCTACAGTGACAGTGTCATGGCGTCTATTCTGTGAGCCATCTCACTTCTTTTTCATCTTTGTTGAGAGTTGCACATGCGCAGTACCAATCGGGCAGAAAGAATTCGTAATAACTAAAAAACTAAACATCATACATTCACTGAACGAAGATTATGAAAATAAAATGCACATTTCTCACTATAAATGTTATCAAAACGCATTTTAACGCCGAAACTATCTGAAAATATTGCATTTTCCACTGAGAATAAAAGGAATATCAGCCGTTTTGCTTTTGTCAGACCGAAGCTTGACAGTCACGTGACGTGGACGCAGGCCAATAGAAAATATTAGGCCAAAAAAGTGTAGCCATGTCACAATTTTAGAGCCGTTATTGTGAAACTACTCCATTTTGCGCTGTAGACCAAGGTAGCTATTACATGTTTTGACGTGAGACAGGGTTGGTATAGTATATAGTTATAACGAGCTATCATTTTCTGGCATGGCAGCAATACGCTTCCGTACGCAGCCACATTGTACGTTCCCCACTAACTTGGAGCTGTGACTGCAGGGAGCATCTGGCCAGCAGGCTCTGGATGACGTTGGTTCTGTCCAGACAGTCCATGCAGTTGCTGCGGAACGTTCCTGTCTGCTGAGCCACAGTCTTCCCCTCGGTGTTCACCATGAAATACCTCAGAGACAGCAAAAGAGGTCCAAAAATTATTCTGAGTTAGTTTTTAGTTACCGATGAAATCATGCATTTATGCAGTATGTGCACGTACACACGCACAAGCACACGCGCACACACACATGCGCACACACACACACACACCCGTATTCATCCTGCTTCTCTGTCACAGCGTCGACCAAGAGTTGGAGACGGTGCCACCTCATTCGGCTGCATTCCTTGTGGAAGTCAAAGGCTATGTAGCTGCAGACAGGTAGACATGAGGATATACACATGTTGGTTAGGCAAAGGCAAGCAAATGGCGCTTTAGGCACATTCATTCATTGATTTTTTTAAATAGATTTTTATAGTTTATTCGTTGGTTAAAAAAAATGAAATAGTCATCAACATATTACAAGAGAAATTACAAGATCCAGTGAAAGAACTCACTGGATCATTCCCTTGTCTGCACCGGACACCATCTTGGCGAAGGTCTGCTCTAGTGGTTTCTCTGAACCCTTCTGGTTTACCTGTCAAGTCAAGTTTGAGGAGAAACGATTACACCTTTTTTTTCACCTTTTTGTCTGTTTAATAAGTAAATATTAATTCAAAAAATTGGGAAGAAAAGATGAACAAAAACATGCCAGGTTTAAAATCGTTTGCTTCCCGTAGATCAGGAATTGAGAGTCAAAATGTCTCTTGAAGCCGTCCATCTAGAAAGATTTCAAATAGGAAGTTATTAGTGAGTGTAGGAAGCGACATAGTGATCACCGTGTACTGATTTGAGAGGAGTGCATGGGTCATACGTGGTTTGCAGTTGTGCTGATCAGGGGTTTGGGCTTGTACTTGAGGTTGGGCCTCTGAGACCAGAAGAAAGGCATGGAACCTCGCGTCTGTTCGGAGAGAGTCAAAGATATTAGATGTGTACTTTTAGGACAAACTCCTTCAAAACTGTTTCAAATGTTGTGTACAGCCAAAAAATAAATAAACACTTCACCTACACAACACCCCCAATATTATAGAGATGGAAATATTTTTACAAAACTTGATTAATGTGAGTACCGATGCATTTGCTTCCGCAATGCACAATACTTGCATAGTCAGGTTAACTTGCTTTTTTGTAAAACAAAAACAAAAAAAAAACATGGATATTTTTATTTGTGGGTGCCTACACACCCACAAAATGATATCGAATTGCAATATTCACAGAATTGTGATACATATCGTATCGCTACTCAGAAATCGCTGTAATATCGTATTGTGAGGTCGCTGCCAATTCCCATCCATACAAAATTACTCAAATTTAGACAATAGATAACCCACTTAAAAAAAAATGTATACCGAATTTTGGAATTGCATTAAAAACATAGTAAGTACAAAAATATGCAAGTATTTTTGTAATTGAAAATTGTGCAATTTCAGTACTTGCCTGGACAAAAGAGGCCTGTGCCCCATCATAGAGAACAATCTGCTCCGTCTCTACAAAGTTTGCAGCATGGCCCTCTGAGTCGATACCTGTCAAACATACACCAGCTCACAATTATAAGCAATTGACATTGTGCAAGTAGACATGTGACTAGCCTGGCTAGTGAAATGGGTAGCTCAAAACCCATACCCATTTCCACTTAACATACTGTATGAAACATAAAACATAAAAAACGAAAATGAATCAATTTCATTATGAAACATTCATTTTTAAACAGTTACATCACAAGGGCTCAACAAAGACTCCAGACTTCCCTAACAGTCAAATGTCCCATGGCACTTTAAACCAGTAGGTTGATAATTTACCTCGAATATAGTACCTGACCCCGGCCCGGAAGCAGCTCCTCCGGGATATGAGGACCCACTCAAAGATCTTCCCGTTAATGCGGCAAGGCTTCATGACAACGACTGAGCAACACAAGTCAAGGCCAGGGGTTTCCCCTGGGAGTTAGTGAGTCGGGCCCAACATGGCAAGAGACCCACTCAAATATCCTCATCTCAGAATGGTAATCCAAAATATTGATGAGTGTATTATCATCCACAACGTATTGGGTAAACAAAATGGAGTGATATTGTCCAGCTCCAGTGGCGCCAACTTCAGGTCAACATTGGGGGGGTTATAAATATTTCGTTCAAATGTGTTCCACCAAAAAACAGGCTATAACACTTCTCCAAAGTCCTGCTTTCAGAATTGTAGGTTCAGAACAGTAGTTCATTAATTATTTACGTATTATTTATCTGTAATTTATTTGATTTATTCCAAATGTTGGTTGTGAACTTGTGATGTATGATTTAACCATTCCATCAATTCAGGAATGCGTTTCACAAGTGCGCTACGAGTGGTGGGGCGTGCACTTATTTTCCATAAACATGCCTGCATAAATGGGAGTAGGCCTAGCTTAATTACATTTCAGTCATAATTTAGAAATTTAAAATGCATATGGGCCTTAAACATTAGGCTGCTCATGCGTCGCTGCTTTTAAACTTATTTAGCATCGTTTTCATAGAGCTTGACGTAGCGATAGCCTACGTTGCAAGGCCATTTTCTTTGGAACCCATTCCAAAGAAAGGCTATTCTTTTATTCCAAAAGGTAGGCTATTCTTGATTCATTGTTGATCTAAACATTGTCGAGCAATTAGATTAAACATTGAATGAATGTCGTTTATTACAATTGTTGCATTCTATTGATAAGCTCACATCACCTCACCCAAGTCTCGCAAACAGCAACTGTCTATTATCTTGAGAATAAGAACCACTGAAAAGGCAACATATAATCAGCAGCGTTTTAACTCACACTAAGTTAACTCGAACTACGTAAGTGAGTGGACAAAACATATCAAAATTTGTGGGGTCAACCTGTCAATCATTTGGCACTCTGCCAACCATTGGTATGTCAGGAATGTTGCTAGTGATGCCTAAGAACGATTGGTGGGGGGAGAGGGAGGTGGCGGGGTTTTGTCACAGCACAGCACAGCACAGCGTTCTATCGAGCAGCACAGCATTCTATCGCGCAGTGCAGCGTTCTATCGCGCTGGGATTATTTAAAGGGCCAGACAACGAAAACGTGCCGGTTCACTTCGTTTCAATATTGAGGGGTTTTGGCACCCCCAGCCTTATCTTTGGGGGTGCAAGAAACCTTGTGCCCCCCCAGAGATGGCGCCAGTGTCCAGCTCTAACATTTACATGACGATAATAGTGTAGATTGATATAAATAGACAGGGGGAAGGAATACAATTTTTAAAAAAAGGATACAGCCATGGACAACAGGGAGTGCAAATTTGTGGAGCTGCAGAGACACAGAAATGAATTAATCCAAGGTGATACTGGTAGAAAAAACGAATTGTCCATATTGCGATGAATGGTGTTGGGCCTCACCTCCGGCTGGGCCGCCAGTTCTCTCAGGAGGTTTCCATTCCACACAAACCTGGGATCTGCCTGCACAACACAGGTATCAACATAAACCACATAAATAGAACATCCCATCCCAGACTATTAACAGTCTATCATAAGTCTATCATAAGTCACAATAAGAATAACAATATTTCTGTATGCTGCAAAATTTCAAAAACATTGCATTAACATAAGGAGACTCAATGCTAGAAGGGTCGCCTGCACATCAGCAGGATTCTAACAAACAACACCTGGACAGAGTGAAGAGTAAAATAGTTAAATAATAAATAAAATATTTGTTATTATTAGGGTTGTGCCGATAGACGATATCATCGTCCATCGTGATTGGCTGACCGACATTACGATGTAGCGCAACCATCGTGATGCCACGCCCATCGTCAAACACAAACCAATCCTAGTCTCCTCTATAGCCTAAAAACTTGGATTGCTCTGTAAATTATATTGAGAATATAACTAATGCATATGCTCTTTCAAATAACCTGCAACCCAGGGGTCGGGAACCTGAGGCTCCTTTGCTGACTGAGTAGGCTCTCCGACGATGCTGAGCTTTTTACCACCTTCCTAAAACGAATGATCATGTCAATGCATGGCATGATGTCAAATGCATTTCTAAATTAGTTATATAACTTGATCTAATACAGGGTAATTTAACCTCAGTCGGATCCGCAACTTCTCACGTAAATGTAATGGTCAACAGCGCAGCCGCGTTTCACAAAAATCGCACACGCATTGATCTCCAGCAGCTTCACATCCGAACTCCTGTTTTAGAGAATTTATTGAGCTCACCACCTTCTTCAAATTCACAGTCCACCCACACAAGTGCGCCCTGATTGAATCCCTTTGGTCATGAATCCCCGCTATTTATTTTGGAGAATTAATACGTTGCTGTCCTGAGCGTCCCATCAGCTGGAGAGAATCGCGCAGCTTGCGAGTGTAGCACAAATGGACCGAAATAATTAAAAAAAACCTTCAAGCTCCGAATTCTTGGCCATGATGTCAAATTGAATGAAAGAATGGAGGTGCTTCTGTTAACACACATTTATTAAAACACAGAAGTCGTACCCTTTTTACCAACCAACGCCATTGCATCAACTGTTCTTGTGGAAGCGACTTTTTTTTTTTGTCTTACGTGCAACATATTGAAAAGCCCGGATGAGTAGGCCTAGGCTAATGAGTAGGGTTAGTACAATAACTGTATAGTTATTGTACTAACTAACTGTTATTTATGGGTTTATTTTTGGCACACAAAAGGTCCGGCGGAGAGAGAAGTCCGGTGGGTTGGCGCTGGAAAGAGCGCGCGGCGCTTTGTGTGTCCACTGAATGACTTCACTATGTATAGTTTTTAAGTAGAAAAAAATATATATTTATAGTAAAAAGTATTATCGTAAAAAGTGGTCAAAACGACGATATCATCAATCACGATGTTTTATGGTAATCATCGACGAGTGCCAATTTAGCGGACATCGCCCAACCCTAGTTATTATTATTGGTAGTCAAGTGCATAATAGGAGATCATTGCAACAAAGCAAGTATAGATTCAACACGAGAGCTAAAAGAAAATGCCTTACCCTCTCCAACAGGCTCATCTCCTGGAAGTCAGGGCTGGTGTTGGCTAGCCTCTGCAGGGTGTGGGTCAGGTCATAGTCCGTGCAGAAGTAGAATCCATCTGTAGCCAGCACGTTGCTCACCATGGACAGCAGGGTCTTGTTCTCTTGAGACTTAATGCACAACAAAAATTGGCAACACCTTATTTTACATCAGCATCAGGATGTTTTGTCATTTTTGGTCACGGTGGAAATAATGATATACTGTGCAGTTAGCATATGCACCATAGATTTAAAATTGCATTCACATGTGTCTTGGATTGATGTTTGCCAAGTTACAACCACCAGAGATTGTAGGCGTGTATATGGGTCAATGTCCAAAGGAATATCTTTTGAATAAAACAATTATACATATAAATAACGTTATGTGACTTGAATAAACAATCGACTATCAGCTTTATTGTTTAGATTTAATTTGAAGCCCATTGTGCTTCCCATGGATGTGTGAAACATGTAAATAAAGTTTGTGTTAGCCTTAGCTAACTACCATTGGCAGTCATGCGGACCTCTCTGTATCCAAGCTAATAGGATCAGGGGGGCTAAGCCGGTTATCTTGTAGAACTAGACCTGACTTTACCCCTACCCTTCCTTTCAGGTTAGAAGGAATAGATTGAAGGAATAGACTGTATTCCATTACCTCATCAATACTCCAAGCAAATGTATATATATATATATATATATATATACACTCACCGGCCACTTTATTAGGTACACCTTGCTAGTACCGGGTTGGACCCCCTTTTGCCTTCAGAACTGCCTTAATCCTTCGTGGCACAGATTCAACAAGGTACTGGAAACATTCCTCAGAGAGTTTGGTCCATATTGACATGATAGCATCACGCAGTTGCTGCAGATTTGTCGGCTGCACATCCATGATGCGAATCTCCCGTTCCACCACATCCCAAAGGTGCTCTTTTGGATTGAGATCTGGTGACTGTGGAGGCCATTTGAGTACAGTGAACTCATTGTCATGTTCAAGAAACCAGTCTGAGATGATTCGCGCTTTATGACATGGCGCGTTATCCTGCTGGAAGTAGCCATCAGAAGATGGGTACACTGTGGTCATAAAGGGATGGACATGGTCAGCAACAATACTCAGGTAGTCTGTGGCTTTGACACGATGCTCAATTGGTACTAATAAGCCCAAAGTGTGCCAGGAAAATATCCCCCACACCATTACACCACCACCACCAGCCTGAACCGTTGATACAAGGCAGGATGGATCCATGCTTTCATGTTGTTGACGCCAAATTCTGACCCTACCATCCGAATGTCGCAGCAGAAATCGAGACTCATCAGACCAGGCAACGTTTTTCCAATCTTCAATTGTCCAATTTTGGTGAGCCTGTGCGAATTGTAGCCTCAGTTTCCTGTTCTTAGCTGACAGGAGTGGCACCCGGTGTGGTCTTCTGCTGCTGTAGCCCATCCGCCTCAAGGTTCGACGTGTTGTGCGTTCAGAGATGCTCTTCTGCATACCTCTGTTGTAACGAGTGGTTATTTGAGTTACAGTTGCCTTTCTATCAGCTCGAACCAGTCTGGCCATTCTCCTCTGACCTCTAGC
This sequence comes from Merluccius polli, assembly GCA_030340625.1. Lineage (NCBI taxonomy): Eukaryota > Metazoa > Chordata > Actinopteri > Gadiformes > Merlucciidae > Merluccius > Merluccius polli. The sequence continues at coordinate 597,916 of JAOPHQ010003697.1, read as the reverse complement.
ATCAACAAGGCATTTGCGCCCACAGAACTGCCGCTCACTGGATATTTTCTCTTTTTCGGACCATTCTCTGTAAACCCTAGAGATGGTTGTGCGTGAAAATCCCAGTAGATCAGCAGTCTCTGAAATACTCAGACCAGCCCGTCTGGCACCAACAACCATGCCACGTTCAAAGTCACTTAAATCACCTTTCTTCCCCATTCTGATGCTCGGTTTGAACTGCAGCAGATCGTCCTGACCATGTCTACATGCCTAAATGCATTGAGTTGCTGCCATGTGATTGGCTGATTAGAAATTTGCGTTGACGAGCAGTTGGACAGGTGTACCTAATAAAGTGGCCGGTGAGTGTATATACTGTATATTAGTGGTGGGCATAGATTAATTTCTTTAATCTAGATTAATCTAACTGTAATCTTGGAATTAATCTAGATTAATCTAGGTTAAAATGGCTCATTTGAATTCTGTCGAAGGCATTCATAATATGTGTGTGCTACCTAAATAATGACTAAAAATAAGTCTGCGCGATTGTTGACGGGGGGGTGGGGGGGGGTGCGCGATTGTTGACTGGAGGGGGAGAGGTGCGCGATTGTTGACGGAGGGGGGGGGGGGGGGGGGTGTTGCGCGATTGTTGACGGGGGGGGGGGGGGGGGGGGTCGTAGCACACCCCGGACCTACGACCGCCGGCCGGCCGAAAAAATTACGGCCGGCTCGGCCTGAAATCGTCCGGCCGTTCGGGAAATCTCCCGAACCTCCCTATGGCCAGCCCGTCCCTGATCTCTATGGTTACCGGTATATTATCCCAGATGTTGACAGTCGCAGTTCAGCAAAAGAGGCGTAGAAGAAGAAGGGGGCCGTATGATGAATGTATTAAATATGCAAATTTGATCGGACCTGACTGGAAAGTATTACCCGACACAGTGGCGGGTGAAGTGACACAATTCACCCGCCACCACGCAAATCCACCCGCAAATGGCGTGTGGCGGGTGTTAATTTCCATCCCTGATACATACACACACACACACACACACACACATACACATACACATATATACCTGTATATATACACACACACACATACATAGTCAAATTTTGTGCCATGTCCTCTTTTAAATGAGCAGTGCCCAAATAGAAGCCATGATTAATAATGCATGCTGGACACTGCCATTAGACACCACTGTAGGTTCCATAATTCAGTGGTGAATGTAAAACCGGAGGAGACAGAAACACAAGAAAGCCTGTTGATTGTTTACCCGTTTTAATCGTTTACGGTTAAATTTAATTAAATTTAAAAGAAAAAAATATGCTTCAGGGTTTAAAAGTAAACCAAACACTGTACTGAAAGAAATTGAAAGTATAGGATGTATATTAGAATTGCTTACCTGAGCTTCAGTGAGGTGCAGTACCGTCTTCTTATAGGAGATGATTTCAAACTCCACCATTTTCCACACGGCGTGTCCCAGGAGGCTGCCAACATTCCTCTTCTTGGTTATGACAATGAGATACATCCCTAAACAGTCAAAAAGTTATGAATCAGTGCTACCCTTAAGTTCCACTGATCATAAACCTTTATAGTGACCATCAGGGCATAAACATACACCAGATGTAGCATTCAGCGAGAGTGACAGACTCAAATAAAACACATTTTATAAGGTCATATTTGGGTTGGAAAATGAACGATTTTGATTGACATTAGAGTAGAGATAGAGATTATATAATACATGCTCGATTTTTTTTTTTTGACTCAAGGAAAAGAAAGGAAAAGAAAATGCATATCCTAAGCTCTATTATCATAATATCATAGGCCATCTCTGTCTATGCACCTCCCGGCTCTACTGCTCCAAACCCACCTGCTACCAGACGAATGGTTCCCATGACACCACACACTGGCTTGGTGATAGCGAAGGGAGGAACCTCCCTTTTCACTGAAATAAAAATACACAAGAAGCATAAATAACCATCATCAACCATAATAATGATGGATTTGGGGAGACTGGACTGGTATGCTATGAAGCTATAAATGTAAAATGTCTCAATGCATCAATGTATTGGAGAAAGCTTGACATTCATATTGTTTCTATCACCAGGCCTGATTCAGACATTTGTATGCACGTGTTTTAAAATAATATATGTTTTAATTAGCCTGTGTATTGATTTCAGGTAATTACATGCATAGCATTACTGCCAAACATCTGTTTTACTAGAATGTTGTTGTAACAGTTGAAAGGTTTGCAGCCTATGTGTCTACCTGTAAATGTCATCTCATTTGACACCCTGTCAATGGCCAGGACAGCGTCAGCTCCTTCATCGCACGCCTCGATGAAGAACTTTTCAGGCGTGGTGTGCCTGGGAAAGCAAGAAGGGAAATCACCTAGAACATCCTCCTTGAACTGAGTGAGAAATTGTAGTAGGTTTGGCTGTCCGGCTGTTTCAAATGTATCATTTGTCGATTAATCACACTTCTTGTCTCGCAAGATGAAAAAGTCTGCAAATTGTTCTAACTTTACAATATTATGCAAGGCTGCAACTAATCTCCAAAGCTGCATTTAGGCTCCTTGATAACTAAAAATCTACACCGAAATGACATTGAGAGGAATTTGTTGATAAGGGTGTAAAAATGCAAGGTTAAGGTTATTTCATTATGATTGATATGATGATGGCCTTTCAGAATAAAAGGCCATGGTCATCAACGACATGGCCAACTACAAGGGTCATTTAAATCAGGGGCAAAAACCTTTTAGGGGCAGATAGGAAACCATATTAGTATACAATAATAACCCCTTGGCAAGAGACTCTAGTAAACTTTAGTACATTATAGCAGAGGGAATTGAGGTGAAACATGCAACAACTAGACAGCTTAGTTAGACTGAACACAAAATAATCTATATAGGATATCGTAATCCAAACTGTTAACAAAAACAAGCATTGTACGTTCACAATGTTTGCCTAATAGGGTGGGTCTGCTGTAGATATATCATTTTTTTTTTGAATTACAGGCTAACAAGTTACATAAAATGTGTAACTGTGTAGTGAAGCAGTAGGCCTCTGCCTTGTTATGACTTGCTGAGACAGCGTTGCAAGAAGATGTATCAAAATTAAGCTTTTACAATAACCGACTGAATTGCTACACGTCTCTCGCTTTAAACTCCTATTGTCACGCGTTTGTCTCCATCGAGGCGTGTCAAACGCTGCCATTAAATACAGGCGAGCATACACCCAGAAAGTCCAGCACAGCCAGCTAGCTAAACCCGGCAGTGACAGACAAGTTCAGCCGGATGATCGCGTAGCACCGACGACATTCTCCCCAGGACAACGCTGCTTTCATTTGCACTCATCGAAATCCGTGTCCAATGATGTTGCATGTATATATTAACATTCTGCCTTTTGTTGTACTTACAAATTATATCTTTCGTAGACCGTCGCCATCTTCACTTGATGTACAACCTAACCTGGGTGACGTATGAATAAGTTACGTGGTGCGTATTTGCCAGCAGCACTCCCCATCCAATAGTGGACACACACCATGGTACGTACTGTCTTCCTGCCAGCCAATCTGGCAACCTCACAAGGTGTGTCGATGGGCGGGACGCGTACCGGTATTTCTATGGCATTTACCTTTGACAGTCTGGTATTTGCAAAGCTAGGATGGTGTGTTATAAATATTCAACATGTCCTTATTAGTATTATCTATGTTTGTAAACTTGTAATTATTTCCTTAGATTAAACAACAACAACAACAACAACAATAATAATAATTGCATAATACATAAAGATACTTCAATTCCAATCTAGTTGCCTTGGTGTTTGTACATATTATTAATGAAAACACACACACACACACACACACACACACGCTAAATATAACGCACTTAGTATATCTCAAGTGTACACAAAGTAGGTCAGTAGGCTCACATGTATGGTCCCAAAGAGATAGCGGCATATGTTTGCGTGTGCGCGAAAGATTGGGACAAATCCCGGAGAAGCATGTTGAGCCTTTAGACAGGTGGGTCTGAGTTCAATCAAAACATACAACCACGAGTGGTAGTTGGTTGGTAGTAGTGGACGTTGGAGTAGCTACAAAAAAAAGTTATAGTGCACCCAGTTTAATAAGAAACAACAACTGGAGAGAGTACAGAGTAGCCTACAAATCATTAGGGAGATTATAGATCATTCTCAGTCGGACTCGTTACACACACGGTAGGTGGCAGTATGAACTCACTGAAAGAATTATAGGAAATAATTTAGGAACGTATGAAATAGCTCTGCTAATTAAATATTATAAAATATAAATATTTCTTTCATGTTAATGAAAATGACTTTTTTTTGCAAGGCTGTTTCGATTAAAATTGTCTGTAGGCTAAACTATAACCGACCAGTCCAGGACGTGTAATACAAACACACACACACACACACACACACACACACACACACAGTTAGAATAGTTTTCACAATGCAAAGAGGTGCTTTACACATAACACATAATAACAGGCAATATACACAATATGGATTTGGAATTTAGAAATGGCAAACGGAGAGGACAGACACGGAACTGCCGAGGACCCCATATATAAAGGCTGCGCGTCCGTTTCCTCTGCCTCTGAGTTAGTTGTTAGCGGACCTGTAAGTCAGGGTAAAGCGGAATACTGAAATAATAGTAATACATGGAGGTTTATTTCACACCGTTGTCATTGGCTGTTTAAATAATCAAATTTAAACATGGACTGGGCTTATGAAAATCTGCACATGTATGTGTTATATATTTTGTTACCACGTGGCGGAAGGGCCGAGCCTGCTGCTGCTATGGGGACGGAGCTGTTAGCGCAGAATACTACTGAGCTCCAGCTCCTGATCACACTGGTTACAAATACTGACAGTACGATGTGATCGTAACAAACTACAATGATTGTAACATTTAGCAGCACATCTACACAGCTAACGGATACAACGAATGCTGTTGTAGTCCAATTTGATTACTGGTGAGTATATGATGTGGTTTTATTAAACGCGTCTTTAATATTCGAGGTCAGCCTGTTGAATGTATGTTTCAACTGTGTTTTTCTTGTCTTGTATAGTTGGCCGACGGAGACGATGGCGGCTACTGGCTCAAGACTTTTGAATGTAAGTGTACGGGGTGTGATCTGGTCGTTGGTAGGCTATAGAAGTTAATTTATTTTATGATTCATTGGAGTCTCTGACTTACTCATGAAGTTAATTCACAGTACGCTGACCCAGCAAATACCTAGCTTCTATTGAAATTATTCCTATTTATAATGTATGCTAATGGTGCACATCGTCTTCATGAATAGGTCTGCAAGGGGCATATGGATTGGCCCACATGCAGGGTTGCAATGGGAAGACGCTGTCCACGTCTTACCGTGAGTATCTTCTTGGACTATTCGTTTGTGGCATTGGCCACAAAATGTTAATTGCATGTTGCCGTGCTGGTCTGTATAAACGTGATGTCTGTCTGTCGATGATGATTCAGTTATTTGGTTCTACTGATTTACAACTGAAGCTTACTCGCAGCGCACTGAGACAGTCACTGTTGTCAAGTTTTGACATTTCCATGGGCCAAACAACCTTTCAATGGCGTTTATTTATTGACTTGTACGTAACGAGTCTAGGTCTGTTAAACATTGCTACTCTATTTCAGGTTGAAGATGGATTGAGGCCCTTGGTGGTGTCATGTGACAAGTAAGTCTGAATCTTGTTAATGGTAACTGTAGGAGTAATGTGCGATAATGATGATCCATTTGACTAGAGTCTCTGACTAACTCATGAAGTTATTTCACAGTACGCTGACATGCACATTTTGCTTGCATTAACTTACATTTTTAATGCAGTTGATGCTAATCAAGTGCATTTTGTGTCTTTCAAACAGGCTTGAAGGGAACATTTGGCTCTTCAAATTGTGCTGACTTCATTTCCTTCTGTAAGCCTTCTTTCAACAATTTTGCTACTTCTAGTCTGTCGATGATGATTCAGTTATTTGGTTCTACTGATTAAAAACTGAAGCTTACTCGCAGCGCACTGAGACAGTCAAACCTTTTTTTTCATGATTTGTACAAAACCAGCCTAGGTCTAGCTTTAGAAAAGGGCTGTCAATGTGAATCTTGACGCCGTTTGGATCTCAAGCCTCGAAGCGTCATTTGGTGGTGGTCACACAACTTAAGTCTAACATTGCTACTCCATTTCAGGTTGAAGATGGATTGAGGCCCTTGGTGGTGTTATGTGACTAGTAAGTCTGACTCTGGTTAATGGTGACTGTAGGAGTAATGTGCGATAATGATGATTCATTTGACTAGAGTCTCTGACTAACTCATGAAGTTATTTCACAGTACGCTGACATGCACATTTTGCTTGCATTAACTTACATTTTTAATACAGTTGATGCTAATCAAGTGCATTTTGTGTCTTTCAAACAGGCTTGAAGGGAACATTTGGGTCTTCAAATTGTGCTGACTTAATTTCCCTCTGTAAGTGTACTTTCAACAATTTTGCTACATCTAGTGTGTCGATGATGATTCAGTTATTTGGTTCTACTGATTTAAAAACTGAAGCTTACTCGCAGCGCACTGAGACTGTAACCATGTTGCGTGGAAGATTTTTACCACACGGTCTGTATGTTAATTGAAAACATTTGTCATTCTTTTAGAAACCCAGAATAAACCCAGGATGCAGAGCATGAGACACCAGTCCTTGTTCTAAAGGTATGTCCAGTAAGTATTAACTTTGCTTCAGCCTGGAGGATGTTTAGAACTGATATTTCACTAGACTGGAGTCTCTGTTGATCACTCATAAAGTTAATTCACAGTACGCTGACCCAGCAAATACCTAGCTTCTATTGAAATTATTCCCCTTTATAATGTATGCTAATGGTGCACATCGTCTTCATGAATAGGTCTGCAAGGGGCATATGGATCGGCCCACATGCAGGGTTGCAATGGGAAGACGCTGTCCACGTCTTACCGTGAGTATCTTCTTGGACTATTCGTTTGTGGCATTGGCCACAAAATGTTAATTGCATGTTGCCGTGCTGGTCTGTATAAACGTGATGTCTGTCTGTCGATGATGATTCAGTTATTTGGTTCTACTGATTTACAACTGAAGCTTACTCGCAGCGCACTGAGACAGTCACTGTTGTCAAGTTTTGACATTTCCATGGGCCAAACAACCTTTCAATGGCGTTTATTTATTGACTTGTACGTAACGAGTCTAGGTCTGTTAAACATTGCTACTCTATTTCAGGTTGAAGATGGATTGAGGCCCTTGGTGGTGTCATGTGACAAGTAAGTCTGAATCTTGTTAATGGTAACTGTAGGAGTAATGTGCGATAATGATGATCCATTTGACTAGAGTCTCTGACTAACTCATGAAGTTATTTCACAGTACGCTGACATGCACATTTTGCTTGCATTAACTTACATTTCTAATGCAGTTGATGCTAATCAAGTGCATTTTGTGTCTTTCAAACAGGCTTGAAGGGAACATTTGGCTCTTCAAATTGTGCTGACTTCATTTCCTTCTGTAAGCCTTCTTTCAACAATGTTGCTACTTCTAGTCTGTCGATGATGATTCAGTTATTTGGTTCTACTGATTAAAAACTGAAGCTTACTCGCAGCGCACTGAGACAGTCAAACCTTTTTTTTCATGATTTGTACAAAACCAGCCTAGGTCTAGCTTTAGAAAAGGGCTGTCAATGTGAATCTTGACGCCGTTTGGATCTCAAGCCTCGAAGCGTCATTTGGTGGTGGTCACACAACTGAAGTCTAACATTGCTACTCCATTTCAGGTTGAAGATGGATTGAGGCCCTTGGTGGTGTTATGTGACTAGTAAGTCTGACTCTGGTTAATGGTGACTGTAGGAGTAATGTGCGATAATGATGATTCATTTGACTAGAGTCTCTGACTAACTCATGAAGTTATTTCACAGTACGCTGACATGCACATTTTGAACTTACATTTTTAATGCAGTTGATGCTAATCAAGTGCATTTTGTGTCTTTCAAACAGGCTTGAAGGGAACATTTGGCTCTTCAAATTGTGCTGACTTCATTTCCTTCTGTAAGCCTTCTTCAACAATTTTGCTACTTCTAGTCTGTCGATGATGATTCAGTTATTTGGTTCTACTGATTAAAAACTGAAGCTTACTCGCAGCGCACTGAGACAGTCAAACCTTTTTTTTCATGATTTGTACAAAACCAGCCTAGGTCTAGCTTTAGAAAAGGGCTGTCAATGTGAATCTTGACGCCGTTTGGATCTCAAGCCTCGAAGCGTCATTTGGTGGTGGTCACACAACTTAAGTCTAACATTGCTACTCCATTTCAGGTTGAAGATGGATTGAGGCCCTTGGTGGTGTTATGTGACTAGTAAGTCTGACTCTGGTTAATGGTGACTGTAGGAGTAATGTGCGATAATGATGATTCATTTGACTAGAGTCTCTGACTAACTCATGAAGTTATTTCACAGTACGCTGACATGCACATTTTGCTTGCATTAACTTACATTTTTAATACAGTTGATGCTAATCAAGTGCACTTTGTGTCTTTCAAACAGGCTTGAAGGGAACATTTGGGTCTTCAAATTGTGCTGACTTAATTTCCCTCTGTAAGTGTACTTTCAATAATTTTGCTACATCTAGTGTGTCGATGATGATTCAGTTATTTGGTTCTACTGATTTAAAAACTGAAGCTTACTCGCAGCGCACTGAGACTGTAACCATGTTGCGTGGAAGATTTTTACCACACGGTCTGTATGTTAATTGAAAACATTTGTCATTCTTTTAGAAACCCAGAATAAACCCAGGATGCAGAGCATGAGACACCAGTCCTTGTTCTAAAGGTATGTCCAGTAAGTATTAACTTTGCTTCAGCCTGGAGGATGTTTAGAACTGATATTTCACTAGACTGGAGTCTCTGTTGATCACTCATAAAGATTGTTCACAGTACGCTGACGTACTGCTGTATTTTTATTAAAAGCTCTTCATTATAATTAATAACGGGGTATTTCTCCCTTTAAATGGACACGAGTAACGGATTGATTATGCCCAAAAAACAACTAGCCTGAATCCATGTTGACTGGTGGTAGCTAGCTCCTATTCATTATCATTATCAGTTTGTGGTGTAGCCCTTGAGGCGGCACATTCATATAACTTGAAGTATGATTAAGGATTCTGTCACAGCAATGGCAAATTTTCTACTGTGGCTGTAATTTTTGAAATTTTGTAGCTACCTTCAGCCAGTTGGTTTTAGCTAAATACCGCCTTATAAGATATTCAAGCTCCTCATACTAACATCCAATACTAATGATGACCAATAATGATGACCAATTAGACTAGAGTTTCTGATAATGCATGAAGTTACTTCACAGTACACTGAACAAGCATATGTTTGGCTGTGAAAACTGTTTTATTCTTCAAAATTGCTGCTAATGGATTGCATTCTTATGGGCTTGCAGGTACAGTTAACTTGGAAGGGGCTAGAACTTCAAAAAAGCTTCATCTCAATCAAGTGGGGCATACTACTGATGTGCTGCCCTATACCTTTGAAAATGCAACAAACTACAACTGAATCTCTACATGTCTTATGGAGTAGTCTGTAATAAATCATTTTGGATGAAAAATGTACTTAAACATTTGACTATTGGTTCAGATAAACGGTTAACCAGACTGATATTTTCAAAAAATGAACATGGAACTGCTGGTTACTTTTACTTTAACTTAAATAAATGGGTCTTGTCTACATGTATTGGCCTCATTTCTTGAATGCTATACAATGAATGCTGTGGTGAAATTAATCAAAATAAAGGTCTGCAGGACCTTGTAACGCACAAAAAAATGTTGTATTGGAACAAACTTGACATTGAATTTTTCTTTCAATTACTAGAATAAACCGAGTTTAGTTCAAAATGTGTTGGGTCCAAGTTATGCTTTTCAATCTGCCGGTTTAAAAACGACCGTTTCGATGAGTATAAGGCTACAAACCGGATCTCCCTGCCATCGCTTCCGGCCAGGTGGTGGCTAGTTTGTCCATATGTTGACATGGCAGTGAGTTACGAGTAGCCTTCGTATGGACTGGTCGTTTCTGAGTGATGGATCATTTGCATACGGTTTTAAAACTTTAGGCAACGAATGTGTCACTGTTCGCAAAAGCTGAGCGTTTCCAATGTTATACTATAACCCGATAATCCAACCGAGGAGCTACAACGTCACACAATTAAAGGTGAGCGTATAGTTTTAACAAAACCTAGTTGTAGAATTATAAAGCATAGTAACATGGAAACATTACCTGCAAAATAACTACCCTTCTCAGCTAGTGTTTGGAGTTAAAAGCTAGTTTGTGCTAGGCTAAGCTAGCTAAAGTTGTTTTTAACCTTTATCGTCTTGCAACATTTAAGTCGACATTGTATTCTTATCGTTTTCACTTGACAGGGATGAGGACGGCTGCAATGAACAATATTTTGGGGTCGTTGGAAGCCACAATTGTGAAGGAGCCTAATATTTTGAATTAGCACTTCAGCTATTGACCTTTATGCCACATAGGTTCTAGCTGATCGTAGTTATTCTTTATTTGGTAGGTTTGGATTTACTAAAGTCTTCACTTTGAGTAGAACAACTGCGTTTTCGATACGCTCAGAAGTATGTGTTTAGATACCAACGTATTGGCATCAAGTGAATGTATTTGGGTTGATGTTTGTGTTTGGTTTAACGCCTATTGGTGTGTCCACTGCCCCAGGCTTTTAGCTAGCCTTAGCCCCAACTCCCTTTGACGAGTAGGATCACAGTTACGCTAAAACAGCGAAGTCGCTGATCAAGAAAAACAGTGCGCTGTCTAGTCAACTAATAAAAGGGACATTCATAATTTAATTTGGTTGTACAGTTTTAAGCGCATTATATTAGGAAATGACAGCTGTAATCCAAAAGGTGTGGGCATGGGTCCGTCCCAAGTTTTCATACCGTCTGTGGGGCAGAAGTGCCGAGTCAGAAAATACCACAATAGGCTCTGTGACAAATGAGAAGAGACGCTTCTGGGGCCTCAGTAGTTTAAGTCCTTGGGCCTGGACTCGCTATCAAAGTGACCAAACAAGTGTGGCAGAAGAGTTCTGGGAGGCTCATGAGAAACTGCAGTCCATGGAAATTGAAGAGCTTGGAGCAGGAAAGCAAGAATTGGGAAATGCAGAATATGCCCCCAGTTGGTGGAATAACATCATACCATCCTCTATCTGGCCAACAAAAACACAACTAAGTGGGCTTAAACGACGGAAAGGTGAAGACGCATGGGACGATGACACGGAGTTGTCAGATTATGGAACACCTCCACCATCCCCTACACCACCTACTTCAACCCGAATGTGGTCCGCCATTGGCCTGTTCGTACACAGCTGGAAAGGGGAGATATTACCGGAGCATTATGAAATCTGCTTCAATTTTCTCCGCCACCTCTTTGACCTTGTTGTGGTAGGCTTCCTGTGGACAGTGTCTCCACCAACCAAGCTTATCCTGGAGGTGCTGGGGGTCCAAGGAGCGTTGAGGCTATGGCTTCATGGGATGGCAATGTTTTTTGTTTCCACTGTTGGGATGGCAGGGCTGCTGTGGTTGATCCAGGAATATCTTCCTCAGTTTGCGCTAATCTATGGTATTGCACAAGCGCTGGTCATCTCCGTCAGTGTGAAGCAGAGTGTGATCTTGGGAGGAGAGTTGAAGGACGAGGAGGATATCCAAGAGATGGTCAAGGAGGGTTTGAACGACCATCAACAGCAGGAAGAGAACCATGGCTCTTCAATGGACACAGCACAGCTCTGAATCATAGTTGGTAAGTTAGTTTGATCATTCTTATGGTCGAAACAATGACTTTTTGTAGCTGCTACCCATTTTCAGTAAAGCTTCTACTTTCATCAAAAGGCCAATACAACTTTCTCTTAGTTGTGTGAAACCACCTTAATGATATGGTTCACCAATGACATGGTAGCCTTGGGTGCTTCTGTAATTTACATACCAAATGTTAGTGTTGGGAAGAGTGAAGAACATTTGCTTTCAGTGACTGGTTGAAGGAAAGCACAGTCTAGCTGATATGAATGTTCTTTTTTCCTGTCTGGAAAAGTACATTGTAAAAGTGAAATTCCTCACGCTTGCATAATTGCTGCTATCCTAAATCTATTTTTGTTTTTCCCCCCACAGGCTTCCTAACACAAAATGAATGGGTGTATTTTGGGATACTAACCCAGAGATCTAATTAAAGAACCACAACCTAATTGTTTGATGTGGACTATCGCCAAGGAGCAAAGAAAAGCTCAAGGAAAACATTTCACTGCTGGACTGCTGCTGTAATGGTGTGCTTATTTCACTTTATTCTTAACATGACCACTGTACCTTGTTTAAACAAAGCTTTGCTAACAAACATTTAGGTGATTTGTACCCCTTAACCCTCCATCTGAAAGGAAAGCATCAGGATATTCCATGGTTGTTTACACATCTGCTGCATTTTCTGTCTGTTAACACTATACCAGCACTTTTTAATACATGTTCTTGTACAACTATATATATATATATATATATATATATATATATATATATATATATATATATATATATATGGCCATACAATGATTAAAGACCGTGTGAATCAAATTCTGACATTTGTTTCTAAACACATTACACGTTTTTTCTGAGAACATGTGAAAAGACCATTTAATGTTTAATTGGTGGAGTTAGACCGTTTTTCAATTTTTCACCATTTTCGCTTTAATAATTTTATGGGCGGGGCCCTTAGCATCGCCCCTACAACCAGAGCGCAGTTGCGTCACTACACCGTGTGACACTTGTCACGCGCAATCGCAAATTTGACAGTTATTAGTTTGCCAGTTGAGAGGCTCCGCCCCCCCCCCCCCCCCCCCCCGGGCCCAAAGCGCATTTAGTGGACACGCGTGTCAGAGCTGTAATGCTTATTTGTTCACGATTTTATCTAATTTTATATAATTAGCGACTTTTAAATCATAACACATTTATTTATATTATTCTATAGTGTGACAAACTCTAAACACATATTTCCCTTTGTTTACACGGACTTTAAAGAACAATTGCTGAATACCAAATGTGGACTTGGTGTGGCTTAGCACATTTTGCACACTACACCTTTTTGTAAAATGAGATGAATGAGTCCCTATATTTTCCAACAGCATGGGCCTTTGATCTCCATGTCATGTCAACAAGCGTTTTTAATTTCAAGCATGTGTCACAGCTGTTGTCTTTTATGTAACAACTAGGCAAATGTTTTGTATTCGTGATGACACCAAAAGAAGTTGAACAATGTCTCACTGTTTGCCTGGTCTGTGTGTGTTACTACTACAATTGCCTTGTAATGAATATTTTTGTAGTTTTTGATTGATTCCCCAATACTTTCTAGTGCTGGATCACTGTAGAAAATTACTAGAATTATTTTCTTTGTAACACAATAGTTATGCTTCTCATGACCAGTAGGCATTGCTGGGAAAAATATAAGCTGTCCTGAATTAGACCATATTATGGATTTTGGGAAATCGCAATTGTACAGCTGAAAATGGTTCCTCCTGGTAAATAAAATCTGTTGCTTTTTTATCAACTTTGACATTTGATTTGATTTATATTGAATCCACAGGGCTGTTATTGGGGAAAAGTGTCTGCTATTTATATTTATATTTCAATAAATGTTTAAATATATATAGGCTATGTAGGAGTGTTGGTGGTGACTAAAATGTACCAGCAATTTTGATTTCAGTTCAAAACTTTTATTCACATTAAATCTGCTCTAGATTTGTTTCTATTATATACATAATGTGTTACCAGTACAATGGACATATGTAACAATGTATGTATTGATGACAATAATGGCGCCCAGGTGACGTTATGCAATCCACGGTTACATGAACAGTGCCGTTTTAAAATGAAGATTGTGTATACTTTAGATGGTACGACTTGGTTAAGAGCCATGCACCCCCAAGCTTGCCCGTCTTTTGAATCACATTAAAATGTGAAGAAAAATGAATGTAAACCTTAGAAGTGCTGCTTGTTTATTCACTTGTCAAACCTGATAAATCATTTTCTCGAGTACACAGCACTAAGAGCACACAAATTGCCAGCTTCCAGCGCAATAGACAGCCTTCAGATTAATAGTGAAATAATTCTTTATAACCATGCAGGGGCGATAAATGGCAATGTTTGGCTATAGTTTCTCTAAAAATGTGTGCTAACAGGTTGAAGGTATTATTGACTCATACAGTCGTGCTGCACACATGAGTGCCAGCCTCTTCAAAAAGTGATAACACACTGCTTACATCCTGCTGGCCCATTCCAAATGTCTCATGGAAAAGCAAAGAGAAACAGCCACCTTGATTTCACTCAGCTCTGCATTGTGATTTAGCTCCTTGAACTGAGCCTGGCAAATGTATGACAACCACCTACAGCTTAACCTTATTTGTCCACACTATGGATTGTCTACACAGGATAGGAAAATGTCTACTAAAACGTCAATGAAAATTAAAGCTGCTCGCAGCCTCAAAAGGTATTCACCCACCGCCGACCCCAGCGACCGCCCTTTTCCCGCGATTCGCGGGGACGTCACTCGGGGACGACGCGATAAGTGTCCCCAAGCGATTTTGAGTAAATCCGAGTGATGGTTTGCGAGTAAATGCCATTTATCTGTGATTTTGAACATTAACGCATAGCTTAGCATTTATTCAAATTGACACTGACGTCATTAATTAGGCTATCGACACCAAACGTTGCACACCTCTTAAGTGAGGCCTACCTAGTTCACAGGTGTGTCACCTTCTGAAGTGGAATTGTGATTGACATTTTTAGGTCATGTAATTAATTTGATTTCCGTATGTCTGCCATTTTTATTTTTTACCCATGAATAACTTTGAATCAGACATGTCCGTAGAGCATCTACCACATTGGGTGTCCTTTGGACTTGTGGTTTGATGAGAAATCCGGGTTTAGTCACAAGGTGCCGTTTGTGTGCTTTTTGAGCATTAGTGCTTAGCTTAGATTTATTAAAATGGACACTGACGTAATTTTCTACTATTGACACCTAATCTGGTACACCTCTTAAGGGTGGTGGCCTCTACGTGCCTACCCATTTTCAAGGCCCTGGGTCATTCTCAAGTGGACTTTTGATTGAATATTGCAAAATGTTGATTTGCGCATAACTCGTCTATTTATTTATTTTTAAATCCATAAATATATTTTAATCAGACACGTCCATAGAGCATCTGTACCAAATTTGGTCCCGGGGTTATTTAGAAGATTTTTGAAATGTTCACAAAACTATCACTGTAAAGAAAAATACATCCAGACGGACCTTATGAGTCCAAGAGGCAAATAATATACAGCATGGCAAATAAGGTCTATATAGGCTACCAAGCTTTAGAAATGTGCATCGAACGGGGCGGCGGGGCTGAGGGTTTAATTTTGACCGCGAAATATAAGATTTACTTTATTAATCCCACATTGGGGAAATTCATTTATCACTCAACTTTTTACATGCAAGGAGAGATGGTGGAGTGACAGGCTGCCACATAGCGGTGCCAGGGAGCAGTTAGGGGTTCAGTGCTCAAGGGCAACTCGGCAGCACCCAGGAGGTGAACTGGCACCTCTCCAGCCACCAGTCCACACTGTGGTCCGTGTTGGACTTGAACCGGCGACCCTCCGGTTCCCAAGCCAAGTCTGTACGGACTGAGCTACTGCCGCCCCAAATATAGCGCCCCCTATAGTAGAAGTGGTACCAAAACTTTTTGGAGATCTGCTTACTGGAAATACGTGTCATTGACAAAACCCTAGAATAACAACAGGTATACACAGTGTCACTGTGAATCCACAGTTTCCCTGTTAACCCTGTTAATAAAAAGCATCATTTGCTGAGCTTAATTGTACATGGCAAATGGAGTTACTGGAAATAGAAGTATATTAGAGTGATAGATTGACCAATGTTTCAAATATATTTTAAGGTGCCCTAGCTAGACTAGTAACCGGAATTGTACTTTCATTTTAGACATCGTCGAAAGGAAGGTGACTATGTTTAAGACCATCAGGTTTGTATAGCTTTACATCCAATCAATAGGGATAGGGATTCCTTGGACTTTTTATAAGAAAACAAACAACCAAAAAGAGCTGTGTACTCACCCTGTAATTACAATGTTACGACACATACAATGGTCTACTGCATGGCAAGTATAACCAAATTAAGCATCAATACAAGCAAATAAATAAGGTAATCATTAAAAAAAAATGAAGTTCGATCAATTAATTATATACACAATTACTTTTGCACCCCCTCACAATAGTAACAGATACCTAGCTAGGTGGCGCCTCTTTGCAGTGTACACCCTAACCTGGATGGCTTGTAACTCTGTGGCTACATAAGTGAGTCGTGACATAGTGTGACAGTACTGAACAAAAGTGAGCGTAGTGTCATGTATGTCGTTGCCGTGGTCGGGTGTGACACCAGCACCGTTGAGTATTAGTGGGCGTTCGATCCCCCAGAGCTCTGGGGGCCCGTTGCCCCGTGACCGCTCCTCTGTCCGTGGCCTCCTCTCCCGTGCCCCAGGATGCAATGTGCACTGCCGCAGCCCTCGTCGTCGTCTTCTCCCTCGCTCTCGGAAGAGGACTCTCCAAACTGCTTGGGCTTCTCGTACACACAGCAACCTAACATGAGGTGAGCGTTGAAACATTTTAACTGAATGGCAACAGCTGGTATTGAAACATATACACCGCAATTCACAACATACATACATAAAGATTTTTTGATTTGAGCTTAATTTTACATGGCAAATGGATTTACTGGAAATAGAAGCATATATTAGAGGGATAGATTAACCAATGTTTCAAATATATTATAAGGTGCCCTAGCTATATGTTTGGGCGATCATTTCTATTTTCATATTGTCCAATTGTGGCTCCGGAGATCGCCAGGGGGAGGCAGGAGTAGGGGGGGGGGGGGGGGGGGGGGCTTACGTCAGCACGCCAGTAAAATGACAGCATGGACAAACTTGTGCACGTACACCATTACAGGGGGTGAGTTGAACAAAAACCATGACTGATTTACATCTCGACATAGACAATGTCAACAATTAACCTGGGGTCTTAGCAAACCGGCTAAATCCACTCTTACGAAGCACAAAGCAAAATTACGGTGAGCAGGCATATGGAGAACGGAGACACGGGTGTCAGATCCATGGAAAAGAGATGGCACACTGGTTTGTAATTAAGGATTTAAAATGTACTCGTCACTTGCTGATTAACAGGGCTCAGCGGGCGGACATGCTGCTCCACCAGAAAAACATTGCTAGATATAGAGTAGGGTGCAGATTCTAGAGATTCTTTTTATAACATCTTAGTTCTGATTAGTTAGTAAGTAAGTTAAAAAATCGCCTTAACATCAGTGTAGGAAAAAACAATCTTTGATCATCCCTTCAATTGTTGATATACACTCCCATCGCCAATCATCCAAGCCTAATAGATAATGTGCAATTTTGGACCCAATTGGGATTCTGGTGCTTCGTGCATTACAATAAAACATGATTAAAGCTTTATAAAAAATACCGTAATATAGCTGTAACATGTGATTGTCCAATCAGGCAGTGTGCAGCAGATCAGAATTGATACCGTTTTCAACTTCGAAGACATTGAACCCTATCATCCAAATCACAACAGCCCTATAAATAAAACTGCTGACTTCAACACATTTACTTTCTGTAAAGATAAGCTCACAAGCTCACGCTGCATTATCCTTCATTGCACAAGCAACGATGGTAAACGTAACACTCACATTTTGAAGACCTCCTGCCAAGGTGTTCATTGTCAACAGTGTCACTGGACCACTCCACTTTCTTCTCAGTCTTTCTCTTCCGCAGTTTGATTGTAAGGCTTCTGCCCTCCTATCATATACGAACATGGGAAGAATAGGCAGAAATATGCATTTATATGTTAAAAATAATGCACTTTGATCTGTGTATTCTCTGTGTATCGCGTACCACGTATATGCATTTAAGTAATATGGCAGGCTTTTAATGAATAGCATTATTCCCCACCTGTATAAATCAATATCATAACCCCAATCTGGTTTACATGTATGCCATTTCTCAAAAAAACAGATTATGCTGTGGTCGATGTCATCGAGCCAATAGCGTTGGGCTCATTAAACGGAGCAAAAAGACACTTAACACAATATCACAAATATGTCTTGAGAGACTAAAATATGTGAAGAGGTCCGTCGCCAGTGGCCCTGTGTGGTTTACCTGTTGGGGCGGTGGCGGTGTGTTAGTGGAAACAGTCTCCGTTATCGTCTCACTTGAAGTCCCTGGAACCTCCGCCATCCCTCACGATGATGTGCTAAGTTAGCTGCGTAGCTTTCTGTCGCAAGACAACTTCGTCGACCTGTCAATGAGAGACAATATATGTCATCAAATGTTATGGAGACTGCAGCACCCGTTCACGTCTCTTAAGGACGAAGAATACATACAAATCTACGCGTTAACCGCGGCCAAAATATGCCTCACATAAACACTTCGCTTCTTAGGGGAAGCAGTTCGCAGACGGACTACGTTAACTTCCGGTTCCTATATTAATGTAGTCCGATGATAAACACACTATCGGTCAGAATGGATGGGGTTTCTTATATTCTGACACCATCACACACAAAAACACTTAAGTGATATATGTATTCAGTATTTATAGAAGAAAGTTATATGGGAAAATATATGTATTTGCTTCCCGATACACCTTTATACCTGTCACGTCACTGCATCGCACATACGGTTGGTAGACGGTACAGTACATATGTTGTATTATATATATATGTTGTCGTTACTTCTATTTAAGAGTTATCAGAGCTCAAAGTGTCTGTTGTTTATATACTCTACAGACTGGCTCTTAATTTTAAAGATGTGGAGGGCAAGTTGTGCCCTCTGTCTGAGGTTGGCGGAGAGAGGACGGAACAGAGCATGGGACCAATGTCACTCCAGATTATGTTATAATAATGCACCAGAATCCTCCTCACCACCATCACCGCACAAAGCAAACATCTCTGCTCGGACGAAGACAGAGAAACTGAAAAGGAGACAACAAAAGGAGAGGTCAATTTTGACCAACTCAGAAAATGTAATTAAAAATACATTTGTAATTATGAAGTTACAACTACCTACTACTACTACTACTACTACTACTACTACTACTACTACTTTCTGAATATTCCTGAATTTACAGTATAAATTTGGGCTTTTTACAGAATGCAGAGGATAAAGAAATGAGGTGGACCGAGAAAAATAAGGTTAAATACAGTGCCTCAACAATTCCTGGAGCAAAGAAAAGTATGTTTTGTGTAGTATACTGAATTCTAGATATATCAGTATTAATGCACCAACAGTTTTTTTTGTAATGTCGGGTACCTTTCGTATATTTTTATTTTACAGATACCAGTGTGCCTTTCCCACCATCATACAGTCCAGATTACGTAGAGGCCAGCTGGTACCAGTGGTGGGAGAAGGAGGGATTCTTCACCCCAGAGCATCATGTGAGGACTTGTCTACTAGCACAACCACTTCTATTTAAATGAACTATTTAGCACATCTATATGTAGTGTATTTTAGTGACTTGACCAGTTAATTCTAGGTTGTTTACTCTAGGCTTAGAGTAAACAATTGTACTATCCTCTCACAGGGCTCATGGATCAGCCTTTACCGTCATGATTGTCATGTCTCTGCATGTGACACCTATTTAATTACTGAAGAGTTACGTTTATTTAATCTTTAAAAACTAGTAAGTCCCATTGAATTTCAGGGTAAAGACTGCAGTTTTCTGTCCGAAAGATGAAATATTACATTGTCAGTTCATTAGTGGAGCACAATTTATCAAATTAAACAATATAAATTGCAATTGGAATAACACAATATAATATCTATATTGGCTCTGTATGAATTGCAAAAGCCGTGGTATGGGATATATAATATATATGAATATATATATATATGAATGCAGACAATATCAGGACTGCATCCTCAGAGCACCTTGGCTATTGCATGGCTATATGGCTATTGACATAGCATATCTTTCTCTAGGACAGGGTACCACACGCTCAGAACCGGATCTTCACCATGTGTATTCCACCCCCCAATGTGACCGGCACGCTCCACCTTGGCCACGCCCTAACAGTGGCCATAGAGGATGCTGTGGTTCGATGGTAAATGTTACCAATGGCCCGTTTGTATGCATTCAATGAAATGATATGAGCAGGTGAATGCTAATGTGATGTTAACTACTGGGGTTTATACAGGAAAAGGATGCAGGGCTACAGGGTGCTCTGGGTGCCAGGCTGTGACCATGCAGGTATCGCTACACAGGTAAGGTTACTTATCTCTATCTCTGGCCTTGTTTCAATTGGTCCACTTGTGCCCCACCATTTTGTGTTGTCCAAATTGTTACCAAAAATGCAAATCCAAAAATGTGTTTCCCATAGTGCACTACTTAATACCCGCAATGCACTGTGAAAAAGTGAACAACTGATGCACACTTATTTCCGTGCTATATCCCATAATGCATGGCGGTTTCATTGTCATCGGATTCATCCAACAGAGATGGTCAAGCTCATACAGGTTATTTATGCAAATGAGCTGTCACAGGTTATCATTATTAATATTATTGTTGTTGTTGTCGGTATTATGTGTAAGGTTTCATGAGGCTGTTGTTAACCACACAGCACATATTAAAAGAGCAAAAAATATACAAACATCAAATAAATGTGCAAGAACCGTGTAGAGAATTAAATATCTACACTATCGGTACTATTTATGTTATGTTGTGTTACTGCGGGTTCATGGTCCAGCCCAAGCTATGGAATGGAATCTGCGTCAGTACGTGGATCGGCGACGTCAGCCCAATATCCGATAAGTGAATTACGTCAGTATCGGCACCCAATACCAATATTGGATTGGATCAGTCCCATCTCTATCAGGGGGTGGCATCTAACACATGTCCGCTTGTTTATGCGACCAATACACTTCACGCCTATGCATATCCGGTGCATAGTTAGTGTCGGAATTCCCCCTATACTGTTCCCTAAATTGTGTACTATATTCACTAAATAGGGAATAGGGAATGAGGGAACAAGCGAGCCAATTCGAACATAGCCATGGTCTGTCTGTCTCTGCCCCTCTGTCTGTCTCTCTCTTTCTCCTTATTAATATTCCTCTCCACCAGAGTGTGGTGGAGAAGCGACTCCTCCGGGACCAGAGGAGACACAGACAGGATCTCTCCAGGGAGGAGTTCCTCCAGGAGGTTTGGACATGGAAGAACCAGTGAGTACACCTTCCTCCTCACGTTGTCCTCCACAGAGAGAGGCTGCAATTTACACTCAGTGTTGTTATTACAATACATTACAGGAAGACTAAGCCCTAAACTAACTTCTTCTGCCTATATCCATGACGATTTTGTAACAAAGCACAGTTTGTTATAATAATTGCAATGTGATGTGTTTTTTCATGCAAATTGTGACATGGTTGTATCGTGGTGGGATAGTGTTGATTAATGACATGGTATGTTCGAAAAAATTCAAGGATTCTCTGTGTGACTAAAAGCATCGATGATGAATAGCAAATGGTAATGGTTGTCAGACTTTGTCCTATTTGATCAAGTCACTATTATTAACTCAAAAACCCACTACCACTCCCCCGAGCCTGCCTCTGTCACCACATCATAGCATTTCCACCAGTTGAGCTACACATGACCTCATGCTACTGCAGCGAGTTGTATCACAGTACCACTTGTTGTTTGAAGGCACTGTAGGTGAGCTATAATTTGAGTGGCATTTGCCAAAAATGGCATAGCCATCTGTCAGCTATTAGTGAGTGAACTGCTCTGTGAGAATATCTGTGCTGGTTGCACCTGCCTCTGTATGAGCAAATGTAGTTTTTAGACGCTCCCGGATAATTTCTGACCAATCCGGGCAGCTCTTACCTGATTGGTGCAGGGAATCTGTCTTGCCTGTCAATCCCATGCGGGCATCACATGCACGTGTTTTCAATGTCGGAGAAACGTAGAGAGGGAGGATTCTGTTAGAGTTGTAATGTTTTCAAATTGTAGTTGGCTGCCTCTCTCCAATGCAACTTTACTTTACTTACATCAGAACATACAATAATAATAACAATAATACTACTACATAGTAGTAGTAGTAGTAGTAGTAGTAATAAAATAGTTGTTTTGACAATTGCGATGATGTGAGTTGAATACTAAAGTGCCGTGCTAGTTTGTGCGCTAATGTACGTTGCTATGGTTTTGTCTGGTGGTGGTAGGAAAGGAGATGAGATCTACCAGCAGCTGAGAAGGCTTGGGGCTTCCCTGGATTGGAGCAGAGCTTGCTTCACCATGGATCAAGTAAGACAACGGCATTCAAGAACAGTTAACATGGATTAAAGTGGATTAAACTGTCCAATTAAGAATCATTTGTTTACCAATAGACCTTTCACAGAGGCGCTGTTGAAGGACAAATATAGATGTCACTCATAACACTAATTATGGTCTCTTTTATGTACCAGGGCACGGGTAGTAGACTTAACTAGTGAAGATAAGTCTACTATACGTGTCCTGGAAAATAAAAGGAGCAGACCCATAATTAGTGTTTTGAGCATCATCTGTGTTTGTCCTACAATGATGTCTCTGTCTATTGTTGCCCTTATAATTATTATTGCCCTTCATAGTCTGGATCAGACATTGTTTTGCATGAACTCTAGACATTCAGACCTCTTACTTACACATAGTTTAACACAATGGAGATGAGATGAAATCCACTTGGAATATATCGTCCTGTTTACATATGGACATATCCAGCCATCCAGAGGGCTATCAGATTTGTTCTTTCCACGTTAAACTATGTGTAAACTATGTGTACTAGGTATCTATGTAAACACACCAATGATGCATTAAAATATTCTTTGCTTCTAAGTGTGAATTCCCTGTTAAATCCGAAGTTGAACCTCATGAGTCAAGAATAAATTCAACTTGGTAATGTGTAAATAACCTCCAATTCGCCCTCGCCATGTTTAATAGCTAAGGTTTTGGGGCCCACTAGTGGTAGAATAAATACCCTTTAAAAGCCAAGGTAGAATGTAGAGCTTTCTGCAGTAATACAAAAAATCAAATGGGTAATCACCATTTTGTTCTTTAATCTGTTAATGAAACAACAATGCAGTTTAATGTCTGGTGTGTCTGTGACAGTTGGAAGCGTTGTGTGTTTATGTTTCAGGGGTTCAGTAACGCTGTAACGGAGGCCTTTGTGAGGTTGTGCGACTCCGGTTTAATTTATCGCTCCGAGGCGCTAGTCAACTGGAGCTGTTCCCTGGAATCAGCCATATCTGACATAGAGGTGACGAACGTTTGAATTGTACACTGTATCTTTAAAGCTGCTCTAGGTAACCTAGATGCCAAAATCGTCCCCACACTCGCTGGTGTCCATCCCTGCCTCTGTAGGTGGCTTAATAGGAGTTAAAACGTTTTTTTGCCGCTCCCTGTAGCCTATGACCAATCAGGCAAGCCCTGAGGCCACTACTGCATGTACGTGTAGTTTGTGTACGTGCAACGGGACTGGTGGTGGGCGGTGACGTCAAGGAGGAGGTGGAGTTTGTTTGTTGTATACATTCATTCACACATTCACATACAAGGCTGAACAGATTTATTTTTTATTCGAGCTAGCTCTTGGTCAACTAGCAAAAGTTACCTAGAGCAGCTTTAATGCCACTTTAATGGCCATTATAGTTGGCCAGTATGTTGATATAATACTGATGATGTTCTTCTAGTGATCGTTTCGTAATTAGAAAATTAGCGATAAAGGCCTGTCACTGTTTGGTCATCATCATATCCCCATCTAAAAATGTTTCTCTACATTTAATGATGTTCATATTTACAATAAATATTTAAGATGAAACTAAAACATCATCATGCTATTGATTTAGAAAAAATATGGTGCTCTTTGATTTTGTCAATATCCTTCAACTCTAGTTGTCATGCGTCAGCCTCCTTAGTGGCAAGCTTCTAAAGGAGGATAGAGTAGACACATTTTTTATGTTATAAAATTGGAGATTTTGTGATTCTTGTTCTAAAGGTGGAGTCCAAGGACCTCTCTGGGCGGACATTGTTGTCTGTGCCGGGCTATGAAAGGAAAGTGGAGTTTGGAACTATGGTTACCTTTGCGTATCCCTTAGAAGGCCAGGGTGAGTACATATTGGTGCATACTCATCTCTGTGTAACTCTCCATACTGTTCGACACAAACACTGCATGCTTATTGTGTGCTTTTTTGCATGTCTCTTTTGTGCTATGTTTTTTTGCCATGTGTGTGTTTTTACTGAAGAGGGAGAGGTTGCCGTGTCGACCACACGTCCAGAGACCATACTGGGAGACGTTGCCATAGCAGTGCACCCAGATGACCCTAGATACCAGGTAAGACATAATACAATAAAAAATTTATAAAAAGCAAGTAAAGTTAGGTGTGCTGCATAAAACATAAAACCCCTTCCAAAGTGAATACCTGTCAATTCAGTACAATATTCAGTTTCAGTACAATTGATTCCGATAATCTTGATATTTATTTTATTTTGTATTTATTTTATTTTTTTAGGCTGTCCATGGCAAACACTGCAAACACCCCTTTGCCGACAAACTCATTCCCATAGTGACGGATACAATGGTGGACATGCAGCTTGGAACAGGTCAACTACCACCATTTCAGGAGTTGTTTCACAAGAATGTATTCACAGATTTTTAACACCTAGCCATGTTGCTTATTGGAAGATGGACAACAGATCTCCATAATGTACTTCTACTTATGTTATTAAAGGTGCTGTAGGTAAGTTTTCAGGGTTGTAAAGAGATAGAGATCATAAAAGGGTGGAAGAGAGCAAGATTTTGAAACTAAAAACTAAAAGAATGTCCCCTCCCTCTCTACTCCCTACGTTTCTCTGCCATTGAGAAGTGTTGCATTTCACGCACCTGTGATTAACAGGCAAGGTGAATTCTCCAAACCAATCAGGGAAGAGACGCCCACTTCAGAAATTAGCCAGGAGCACTCGAAACAGTTATTCTCAAAGCATTTCACTCGCTAATAGCTGACGGATGGCTATGCCATTTCTAACTAATTACACTCCAATAATAGCTCTTAAATCTTACCTACAGCACCTTTAACTCAAATCAAACATTCAAACAACATGTTGTGTTACTTCGGGGGGTGGTCGTACAGGCGCTGTCAAGGTCACCCCAGCCCACGACCATGTGGACTTCCAGCTCTCCCGGAGACACTCTCTTCCATGTCTCACCGTGATCACTGGAGATGGCACCATGGCGCCTTCCTGCGGCCAGTGGCTGGAGGTACACTGCCTGGACAACATCCTAAAGTTATCCTAAATTTTTTGTATGTGTAGTGGGGATGTCCCTAACTCCTCCATAACCCTGCCTTTTCTGCCTTGTCTTTCGTCAATCCTTTCGAAAAGGGTGTGAAACGCTTTGATGCCAGAAAAATGGTTCTGGATGCCCTTGCTGAGAAGAAGCTGCTCAGGGATAAAAAGGACCACGCCATGTCGTTACCCATGTGCAGGTACAGCAAGAGAGGTCATTGCCATTTTAGTTTATGTCAGGAACTTAAAGGAGAACCAAACCCCTTGACCCGCACCTTTTAAAAAAACAAAGGTTTCAGGTTTTCATTCTGGGGTTATGCATGCAATAGCATGTGTTTAACCTAGAGAGGGAGTTATCTCATGAAAACCAATGTAAGTGAGTGGTGCAGGGGTTTTATTGTCCTTTAACATTTGAATAAAACCACAAGTCACTGTATCTAATAATCTGGAATTATGTTGAGACAAACCTAAAAGAGGCATTGTAATTATAATTTAATTATTTTTAATAATTTGTAATATGATATAATATAGTTAACTGTTTTACCTACTACCATTTATGTTGTGGATGAGTGGAAATATCTATTAGATTAACGTTTATTCAAGCATTGTGGTAGTTGTGCATTACACTGTGTCGATTGTCCACATATGTCCGAATATTTGTCCTGTGGTAAAAGGATCACAGACAACATCACATGAAATATGATCACCCATCCTTGGGGCCACAGGCAACATTTATTTCCGTTGTAAAAAGAGAGATGGTATTACATCATCTCATTTTACCAGGGATCATGAGTGACACAAAAACACACTGCACAGAAACATCAATAATGTAGAAGTACAGAGGAGGTTTATCTTGGGATACGAAATTAGGGTGCAAAATCTCTCATCCTACAGTTCCAAAAGCACAGTGCGCCACAGTGCTACAATGCCTCTGCCTGGTAGTCACGTATGAATGCTGAAAGGGGAGTAAAATTCCTCGGTTTACCATGTCTCTACACAGCCGCTCCGGGGATGTCATAGAGCCTCTTCTAAAGAAACAGTGGTTCCTGCGCTGTGAAGACATGTCCAGCAGGGCAATACAGGTAACACAGGGCCATTAGGGTTAATATAGGTTAATACTACTCACTGCAACATATGCATTGTCTTTTTTACAACACTAAAGGGCAACTCTGTTATGTGTCACAAATGGGTGTAGTAGGGGTTGTTTTGTGTTTTGTATGTGTATTGACCCCTTTGCCTACCATTGTTGCTAATTGATTTGTTGAGATGTGTGCAAAAATTACAAAATGTCCACTGTTTCAAATAAGGCGATTTATTACTTATAGTCTGCAGGTTTTCCAAAACAGAGTACATCCACTTTCTCTTTAATACATCTACTTCCCAATATTCAATTACAACCATTAAGCCCTACCGCATGGTTTACTTCTCCCAAGTCAGCAACACCTGTGTCAAGTAACCCCTTGATTATATCAACCTCTGCCTAGTTGACAGCGGCACTACTCCCCCAAATGGTGGGAGGTTTACCAAACGAAACATTAACTAAAATAGCTGTTACAGACCGGTCCCTAATGTTTCTTAGGGTTAGGGTTAGGGGTAGTGGTGGGCGGATCAATCCAAATATCGATAGTATCGATACTAAGTCGGTATCGGTATCGGATCGATACTAGCCTGTTGGGATCGATTCTTTACTTTAAGTTCCGCTCTTGTTTGCAATGCTGCGGTTTCGGCAAAGAGGAAACAGCCAGGTCACCGGACTCGCCGCTCCTGTGCAGGGCCGGATTAGCCAATAGAGGGGGCCCGCCTGGCAGATCGTTTTGTTTTTTTTTCACGCACCCCCCCGCGCCGGTCGCTGGTCCGGGCTGTATTGCGATGACGCACCCCCCCCCTGCCCCCCCCCCACCCCCCCCCCCCCCCCCCGGTCGGTCGCCGGTATAGTGGTGTGCGATCGCACACCACTAGTTAGGGGTTAGGGTTAGACAAAAAATGCTTGATATGTTTTACTGAAGGAGCCATCAACTATGGTCTTTCAACTATGCTGGTCTTGGTCTGAAGACAAACAGAACGTACCAGTCCTTTCCTATCAGGAAATGTCTGTACTAGTATCCTTCCAAGTATCCACGATCCATGAGGTGCAACAACAATCTCCAGGTACTTAACTTATTTTTTCTTTATTACATTTTGTTTTTTCCTGAAGCAATGGTAGGTATTCTTGTGTCCATCTCTTCCAAAAGAGATCAGCCAAATACTGAGTCTGTCTCCTTTATACAGTATATATATATATATGTATATATATATATATACTGTATATATATATATATACTTTTTCAAAAAGTCATGGTGGCAAAGCCGGTTTTCCTTTCATCAAAAGAATGTGATTTGCCGTTAATGGCTCAAGGTCATTAGGATCTTCAGACACCTTTGTAATAGGCTGATCATTTAGTATGGCCTCCACTTTACATCCTTGAAATCCTTCATCGTCCAAACATTGCTGACGAAGAACAGTGTTTAGAATCTCTTTGTCCATATGTATGATGCGTTCCCAAACGCCACAATCGTCGGACCCTGCAGGAGGGTTTAAACTCCATTCAATTCCTTCCTGTGCCATAGTCTTTTGCATTTTATTGTGATCTAATGAAGCTAAAGCTTATCTGAGTTCACTTTCAGCTCCCACAAAGTTAGTTCCATTGTCTGATCGCATCGTAGAAACTTGTCCTCTCAAGCAGATCAATCTTTTCAAGGCATTGATACATGAGTCTGTAGCGATTAAGCGACTTCCAGACAGACTGCCCTACTTTCCATGCAAGTGAAAAGTACTCCATAGTGCTTTATGATATTACGACCTCTCTTCACATCAACTGGACCAAAATAATACACACCAACATTTATGAATGGTGGGATATCAGGAACACTTCTGTCTGTGGGTAGATATGCCATTTTTTGTTTGACGACCTTTCCTCTGTAATGCCTACAGAAGTAACATTGCGCTATTACCTTTCTCACTGCTGAATTGACGCTTGTAATCCAATACCTTTTCCTTAGATTGGGGAGTATACGATTCCTACCACCATGGCCCAGTTGCTGAGTATGATGAGTATAAGAGTTGAGATATGCTGGTCCTTGGCAAGAATGAGCGTGTGTTTTGTATCTTCAGGCATGGAAGCTTTATTTAGTCGTCCTCCAACTCTCAAAAGACCTCCTTCATAAAGTGGGTCAAGTTTGTAGACAGTGCTTTCCTTTTTCACTTTAAATTTTCCAGATGCTCATGCAACAATCTTGTTGTGAAATCTTTCTCATTGACTGAAGCGAACAATAGATTTCTCAGCTTCAAATAGATCTACAGACAACCTTTCTCCTCCTAATGTGGCTTTAAATGTCTGCATCTCCAAATTAACATTGGTCAGTTGACATCCATTGCCACTGGTATTTGCAGTAATTAGCTGCTTTCTTTTCTTACAAGTTAACAAAATAATTTTCAACTTGAGAATCCAACCTTCTACAATTTTCAACCAGTTCCAACTGGAAAGGTGATAAATGTATGCGTGGCACTTGAAACATCTTCAGTGACTGCATTCACTATGAAATTCCTTTAAACTTCTGGGTCATCAGCAAAGTCTGAATCCAAAAGTGTGCTGGCCACTCGTTTTCTGATTTCCACAGAAACTTTGGACTTTGAATCCATTTATTTTCAGTCCCCTTGAGGCGTCATCTGCTGGGTTTTATCCTGTAGGAATGTATCTCCACTGTGAGATGTCTGAGGCTTCTCTGATAGTTGATATTCTGTCAGTCCAGAATTGTGACTTCTCCAAAGGAAGCTGTAGCTCTGATCATTGCATCTCGTCCACAACAGCAAGAACAGCAGCTGTCAGTTCTAGGTGAGGCATAGTCTTGTTTGAGTGGACACACCCTGGATTTGCCAAGTATGAAAGCAATATGGACTTTGTTCTTGTTGTTTTGCAACCTGATGTAAGTAACAGTGCCATATGCATTCTTACAGGCGTCAGAGCAGTGATATAATTGAGCAGTTATCTGTCAAGTCTTTAGGTTTGAAACATCTACCGGCGTTGAAACTTCCCACTTGCTGATCAGTTGTTGATCCACTTTGTAAGATTAAAGGAGCTATATGTAAGAAATGTACTCAAAGTAATCATAAAATGACCCTAATATGTCAATAGACATTGAGGAATCATGTTAATTTCAAGTATTTATGTCAGACATAATAGTAGTCCAGCCAGAATATTTAATTTCAAACGCAATATTTCTGTACCAGGAAAACTGTTTTGTTTTCATTTTGTGTTTTGGTCTGTTGCGCCACCTTCTGCCTAGCGTCCAATCGCGAAGTCAGTACTGTGTCGCCATCCGGGTTGCCAGATAGGCTGAGCTGCAGCCATTTACTGTATAAGGAAGGCTGCAGCTACAAATGTTTCGGGTCAGAAATGTCTGACGTTACTAAATACATTCGTGAACATGTTTACATTGCACTATTAGCCTACCAAATATATTTTAGTTGGGTAATGAAAATGGTCCATGTTTCCACTGGAGTGAACTATTGCAGTATATCTTTAGAATTATATTTGGCTTATCGCCATTATTCAGTTTTTGCTAGAAAAACATGTTTGAAGCGAATCATTGCGTCGTTGCCTCATGGGCGTTTTCACGAAGTCAGTATTGTTTGCTCAATGACTGTATGTAAGGATTTCACACCATTGAGGGCCATTTACTGCACACCGACTGCAGTGTGGATGATAATAAAACAGCGGTCAGAGCTGGCGTGTGTGTCCGTTGGGGGCTGCTCTATTCGGACACATTACTATGAAGCCCCGGTGACGGTGTGGGAGTGCGGATGATAATAAAACAGCGGTAACAGCATGTGTGTGTGTCCGAGAGGGCTGCTCTCCTCGGACACATTACTATGAAGCCCCGGTGATGGTCTGGAAGTGTGGATGATAATAAAACAGCGGTAACATGTGTGTGTGTCCGAGAGGGCTGCTCTATTCGGACACATTACTATGAAGCCCCGGTGACGGTGATGCAGTTGGTCAATATTATCAGGGATCTATGCAAGGCAAGTGTATTTGTATAGCACACTTCATACACAGAGGCAATTCTATGTTCTTTACCTAAATAAAAGCAAAGAACAGTATGTAAAACACTTGTCGTGGTTGCTCCTTCTAGTAGACGCAGTGTTGTGTTGAGTAATCCGGGAACGGGGAATCTGGCAACCGCTACTCTGGGGGGGGAGGGGGAGGGAGTACCACGCTGTACAGTATTTACAACGTGGTTGCAATAACAGTTTTGGCCAGAGAGGTCGCAATCCTACATATAGTTCCTTTAAACCTAACTTGCAGATAGCTGTGAGGTTATTGACCATGAATGCAGCATCAACTTTAGAAGGTAAACTTTTCAAAAGAGCACCCACATAATAATGTCTTGTGACCATGTCACAAACTTCTGCTGGAAAAATGTTTTGATCATCATCAGCAGTTTTTCCTAGAGCCCATGTACAACTAGGAGAAGATACGGCTCCAAATAAATGGACAGTCATATGGTACTGTACAAATTCCTGCCCCAGGTTCCCTTCTGGCCACCACAAAAACCTCAAAAAGTCCAAATGTTCTTCTGCAACTTCTGTGGTGAGGGAGATACCAAATGTTCTCATCAGAGCGTTCCAACTGATGCTCTGGCATCTTTCAGTGTATCCTTTGTCAATGAGACAAGAAGAAGTCTCCTTTTCAGTTCCCCCACACGCTGTTTAGCAACAGAAATTTGTTTGGCATGTTTACATGGGGTGTCTTAAAAGGCAGCTTCATCTTGTAATGGCCATCTATAAGCTGTACTGAACTTTCCATTATTTCAATGAATTGCATTTCCTCTACTGACATCTCCGGTTTGTCAATAGATAATTTCTCACTGAATTCATGACTGTACTGACTTATCAACAGCTCTTCAAATTTGCCAACACTAATCCAAACAGTAGCCATTCTCACACTGCTTTGCACTGTTTCCTTGTAGAGGTACATTAATCACCCAGCCCATTAGAGTTCTTACTGCATATGGTCCCTCTCCTCGACTGTTGATCACTTCCCATGGTTCCATTAACTTAGGTAAGACCACTTAGACAACTCTTCTTCAATGATGATATTGATTGTCGACTGGCATTTCCTTTTGTGCGAATGATCTAGGAAGCTCAAAAAACTGCTTGCCAGCTAATTCAGAGATTTCCAAGCCTTTCACAATGCAACTTGGAACAATGGTATTGTGACCAATTGTATGTAGATGCATCTTTGTTCAATATTTTTCCTTTGATGTTCAGTCTTTCCATTAGACATTCAGAAAAGAAAGTGTCTGTACTTCCTGGATCTAGAAACGCATACATTTGAACAACTTTGTTTCCCTTTGTACACTTAACATTGACAAAAGTAAATATGTTTAGAGTTTGCTAGTTTGTTATTAACCACCCAGCCAAATTTGAATGAACAAAAAGTCGGCAAGTATATAAAATTAGGATTTAACATTGAATTATTCTCAGCAGAGACCCTAGGAGCTTGTCCGCTGAAGGCGCTAAACCACGGCCATTTGTGCACGGGGGGGGGGGGGGGGGGGGCGGACCCTCTCTCAACTGTCAAACTAATAACTGTCAAACTCGTAATTGAGTGTGACAAACAGTGACGCAACTGCGCTCTGGTTGTTAGGGGCAGGGCAATGCTAAGAGGGAGCAGTCTTTTCACGTTTTCAGCAATGACTTTCTAACGTGTGTAAATGTGTTTGGAAACAAATCTAAACGAATTTGCTTTAGACAGTCTTTAATTTCCAAACAGTTTTTGGAGAAGGTCTTTGGCCACAGCATAAACTCTTTCTGGAGCCATGTGTTGGCAGCTGCGCACTAGATCTCTAGGCTGCCCCCTAGTGAATTGCTCCAGGTAAGATTTGAAATGCTGTCCTGAGGCTCCACAATAACCCCGTCATTAATATGAACACTGTCAGCATGAAACAACTTTCATTGTACATCAACCATTTGTTTACATCAGCATTAAATCATTGACACTCAGCATTTTTACTTCATACCACATTTCATGTTTTTCCACCTCATCTTTAGGTAATAACCCCATAAAAAAATAAAAATAACCCCATTTCACTTAGAACATTACAATTTTTTAAATGTACCTTTCACCTCTTTTAAATAGGTTTTATCACCCATCAAATCAACAATTGTCTCTGAGATTGTATGCTCTTTTTATTTTCACCTTTATTTATTTTGTAGGTTGATCATTTTTCACAAGTGCTTTTTCTGTCAATTGAACAGTCTGCTTTGTGACCGAACGGTCCATATTATCTGAACCAACCAGAGGTTCTGTCTCAGTTGAGAGTTCTGAATCGGGAATTTGCTCTTCATCCATAGTTATTCATCCAATTATGCAAACGTGCTGAGTTCGTTTATACAGTCATTACCAAGGCATGGATTTTACCCGCAAAGTTATGTGTGCACACATTTACAACAATGGCAATTCCTTTGTTGGAGGTAACGCCTTGTTGGAGGTAACGGTATACCTTGGTGTTGGCCGATATACAGGTCAGGTGTTCTGATGTCCTGTTTCCTCCGTCTATGACGTATGAAACGGGCATGGATGAGTATTGCAGCTCTACCAGAACGTAGTCCAACGACAGCAGAAATCCAATGTTGTCCTCAATGATGCCAGTTTGTGACTTTTGACCCCTTTGCCTATCAAAAAAAGCCACCATGGTTGCTGCAAAAATGACTAAACGTCCACTCTTTCCAATACAAAGGCGATTTATTACTTATAGTCTGCAGGTTTTCTAAAACAGTACGTACACTTTCTCTGTAATAAATCTACTTCCCAATCATAGACTACTCCCGAAGGTTTACCAAACAAAACATTAACTAAAATGGCTGTTACAGTATCTACACTTAATGATTATGATTGCACTTTTACTGTTTTTGCCGACCGTGTTCATGTGCACAACAAATTCCCCCATCGGCAAATAAAGTTCTATTTTGTTCTATTTCTCAGGCGGTGGAGAATGGACAGTTGGAAATCATTCCTCACTTGTACACCAAAACATGGAAGAACTGGCTGTCCAACATCAGGTGACCATGTCTACAGCCTACAGTCACGTTGCTGCCTTCTTATGCATGTACAATTTAGAAGCAGACAATAAGCAATCCGCAAGTAGCTGTAGATCAGTGATTGGCTCTCTGAATTGCATTCATAAAGCTTGTATCTGCAAAAGCACACAAGAAAAAATCTGTTGGTATAGTTTGATGTTGTGATATGATACTAGACATCAGCAAGGATTTTAATTTATATTGTCAGATAGTAAAAACATATTTTCATGATTCAGTGTATTTCTAGGTAATATGGACATGTTTTCTGATCATATTTCACTGTGAAAGTTGCTTTGTCTTTGTATTACTCCAAATAATGTTTATAGGCAATTGAAGAGTTATTGCTAAAAGCATCACCCCATTATCAATATCTGAGATCAGTGAGCAGTTAGAACTTTAGGTCATGCCATGTGTTACTTTCACGAAACAAAAGGCTTAATCGTCAGTGGTTTTTTGGTCAAAGCTGATATAAAAGCCTCATTGTAACAACATATAGCACATCAACACTGCTCCTTTTGTTCCTCAGTGACTGGTGCATCTCTAGGCAGCTTTGGTGGGGTCATCGGATGCCCGCCTACCAAGTAGTGCTTCCTGGTTCTTCGGCCAATCAAGAGGTTGGACTTGGGTTGTGTCATTTATGGCAGGCTTTCTTATTTAAACTACCTGTTTACTTGGTTTATCAGTGTTGCCATGGTTTTTGCAGAGTGAGCTGAGATGCATTTAAAAACATATATTAACATTAAGAAAAAATCCAACAAGTGATATAGTATTACTGTATTATAAAACCGTATTACAATAGTGTAATACAACTTAATTTACAGTCTAGTGTGTTGAACGTCAGACAGCAAGACAATTTTCCACACCCATCAATTAAATGTTAATATATTGAGAATCAATTTCAGCATTGGAATTACAATAGAATAGGCCTTTTATCACAAGGGTGTAATAGTAGAGGTGAACATGCCTATATCTCATGTCTCATAGTTCTATGGGCACTAGCATGCCTACAGACCCAGAATTAACTTAATGACCTACACCTGTTTTCCTCTCCACTATAACACCTCTGTGATAAAGGCCCATGGCGATTCTGAGTCGTGTCAGTACTTCCTGGTGAAATGTGTCTGTTGTGTTCCCAGCAGGAGCTGTGGGTGTGGGGGAGGAGCGAGCAGGATGCCCGGGAGCGTGCGGCCGTAAAGTATGGAGTGGCTCCGGACTCACTCACGTTAACTCAGGGTGATTCGTGTTTTCTGTCCACATCACATTATTCAAATGCTATACTAGGTGTACACTTTACATTCAATGGGGTATTCATATCAGGTTATTTATACAGGTCAAGATGGTTACATTTACATTGACATTTGGTCATTGAACATTTTTGTTATTATTAGTGGTAGTGTCAACAGTAGATTGGTGCTTTCTAAAGATGTTTGACAATTTCTCACCAGTGTTTTGTGAAAGCACTTAGTGTTTAATACAATGTTGTTGTTGCGACTTACAATACGTACATTTGTTTGAAGAAAGTGCAACAGTAAATCGCTATCGGTAGAGTAAGGATTTCACAAGGACAAGTTTCAAGCACACCCAATTGCTAAGTTAACCGATTGCTAGTATACAACAGAGATAAGTGCGAAAATACTAAGCGCAGAATATCAAAGTAAGTGCCAGGACATATACCCGAGACAAAACATGATCTTGCTAAATCTAGGGATTAAGTAAGGGCTGTACAAATACATTTAATTTGACTTGCTCTGAGTGGATAACAAACACATTAACATAATTTAAAAAATGTTACCTTGTAATCAATGACTGAATTAATTCATGGTAATTATATAAACATTTGGAAATATAATAAATGAGTGGGCTGAGGAATAACTGATTAGCTTTTCATGCAAATTGGCAAAAAGGGGCAGTGGTCTGGCATATCACAAAGATTGCACATAACTTCTGAACGGATTGACATAACACCCCAGGACCTGGTGGGAAGCTTGGCCATGGGCTGGGGGACGGCTGATTCACTTTTGACACCAATGGGCTTTATGCCGAGCGTCACGTGACCAAACCGGAAAACAGGTCTCCTGACTTCCGCTTGTCAGAAAAGCCGGTAGCAGCGGTAGGAACTGACGGCGACAGCTATTGACTTGGCCTAGTTAGCCCTTTTTACTGTTTTTACTTTTTACTGTTTTATTTGATTTTAACATCTGAATGTTAGTGAGAAGAAAAGATGGATGAAAAAAAAAAAAAAAAAAAACAGCGGTAAAAGCTAGCGTGTGTCCAGGAGAGGGCTGCTCTCCTCGGACACATTACTCTGAAGCCCCGGTGACGGTCTGGAAGTGCGGATTAATAAATAAAATAATGTGAGCGCGGTACAGCGGACCTGAACTGGATGTGATGAGACCTGTTTCGCAGAATGTGGAAGTATGTTGCGCATAACCCCTATTGACTGAAAGCAGTTGTTGCAGTGGGCGTGGCCTATCACAAAAATGCATGTAACTTATGAACAGACAAACATAACACCACCAAATTTGGTGCAAAGTTTGGTAATAGGCCAAGGATGAACAGCTTGACCTTTTCCCCCAATTGTCTGAAAGGGGGTGCGGTAGGGCGTTACTTTTCACGAAACGGCAGGTAACTTCTAAACTGATTCACGTCACCATATTTGAATGGGAGGTTGGTCACACTCATTAGAGGTGGACCTCCTTAGGCCACACCCACTAAGGTCTTTGAAGGGGGGCCTTCGTGTTGCTGGCTTGGTGGAGTTGTGCTCTACTGAGCATATGTTCCAGTTTCAATATGTTTTTGTGTCCCCTAAAAGACCCCGACGTGTTGGACACTTGGTTCTCCTCTGCGCTCTTCCCCTTTGCCATGCTGGGCTGGCCACAGAAGGTAGCTCCTTTTATTGTTTTTCATTTTAAATGTGAACATGGGGAGAACATACAAACTCTACACAGAATGCTTCCCAGCTGGGTTTAAACCCATGAGTTTGCTGTGGGGCAACAGTGCTATGCCATCCTTAAATCATTGTGGCTGTCCACCTTAAAATTATGGGTACAATTCAGAAGGTGTATTTACGTCACACCCCACTTAAACGATTGAGCACATCCAAGTCGCACAAATGCACAACAATGATCATGATTATCTATGAATGCAAATATTATGCCTCGACACATGGTGTTTGGTTCCTATTTTCCAACAGACAGCCGACCTCCAGCAGTTCTACCCCAACTCGGTTCTGGAGACTGGCAGTGACATTCTCTTTTTCTGGGTGGCCAGAATGGTCATGCTGGGTACAGAGCTGACTGGGCAGCTACCATTCAAACAGGTACGCCACATTATTCCTCTAAATTCCTCTGAGTGTCCAAATAATTACAAAAACAAAGTCCTTTAGGTTGTTCTCTTTTGGATGGTTTTGGCAACCAGCGCTAATAAAAAGAGAGAGCTGTGCCATTCCCGTTGACCGCAATGAGACAGGAAAAAGACAGTACCAGGCTAATGTGCAAATAATCTATTGGTTACTGTAAATAGACAATGATTTGCCAATACATGGCAAATGGTTGTGATATGACCTCCTTTTAAGAGCAGTTCCACTAGCACTGAGGCTACATGATGTTGATTGGTTAGCCAGCTCATGAATATTTAGCATTAAGACCATGGCTCGCCATGGTATTGGCCTGGCGTGACAATGATTGTCTTGTAATAAGCTACTTGTAACTAAATTACTTTGTATAACAACTCTGTAAAAATGGAAATGTGCAAATTCCTAATAAAGGACACGATGAGCAGCTGGCAGCAGCTGTGATCCTTCCCGATCTCTTTACATTTATTTTTAAAAAGATGTCATTTGAATAAACCAGGCATATATTTTGCATCTTAAATACATATTTCTCGCTTTAAAAGTTATCAGATGAATTGGACAGCAGCCCTAAATAAGTGAGTGTACATGATGAGGCAGCTATCACAGCATGGACAGCATGCCATGTGGCATGAGGAAATGACCATAATCTGTTAAAAGTAGTGTCAAATGCCATAAAAAAGTGTCTTCATATCCACTGCCAGAAAATGATCACGATGGCACAATAAAAAAATGTATTGGCTCATAGAACGTTGGTTTTCTGGAAAATCCCCATTGAGGCTCATTTACTCTACGATTCTTATGCTCACGAGCGCCCCTGGGGTTTGCTTCAAATATTCAGCCCTTGTGAATATCTTACCAGACCATCTTTGGTTTTCGTTCTTGTCTAGGTGCTCCTTCACTCTCTGGTGAGGGACAAACATGGCAGAAAGATGAGCAAGTCCTTGGGAAACGTGATCGACCCCCTGGATGTCATCTCTGGTGTGTCTCTGGAGGTTGGTGGAGTCCATAAGGCATGATTTACACATCCCTGCACAGTTTGTGCAAAATCAACTGTACACATGTGCGTACAGTTAAATTATTAAGTGTCCTGCAGCAGCAATTGGAATGATCATGCGTTTGACTAGAGATGGTGCTGTTCCTTAAGGTGCTTGCACACTGCCCCAACAAACACTCACACCAAACTATAGTGGAATATGGCTGAAGTTGGCCAACATCAATTTGATTCACCGATTCGCTAACAAAAAACGTAATCCGACAACAGCCAATAACCACCAACAGGTATAGCACAGTGGCCCGATGTTGGCATTTGTTGGGGGCAGTGAGCACCTTAAGCTTTGCTTTGCCGTGATGAGCTGGACAACAAAGCTGCACATCGATCTATCGATGTGCAGTCACCGCTCCTCACTCATTCTCTCTCACTCCTCTTCTCTCTGCAGAGGCTTCAGGAGAAAGTCACTGCGGGGAACCTTGACCCAAGGGAGTGCACAGTTGCCATGGAAGCGCAGGTCAGTTCACACGATGGTCCACTTACTCACTCACTTGCTGTGGCTCTGCTTGAGAAAACATGATAGATAAGCTCCCTCTCTCTCTCTCTCTCTTTCTCTCTCTGTGACTCTCCTTTGGCATTCCCAGAGAAGAGAGTTCCCCAAGGGGATCCCTGAGTGTGGGACAGACGCTCTGCGCTTCGCTCTCTGCTCTTACCGAGCGCAGGGTGAGTGGCTCTCGTCTCTTTGTTTCACAGAAGAGGCCCATCAGCCACTCCGCTCCATTCATACCACATTAAAGGGCTGTTTTTTTGTTGTCTGCTATTAATAGATTATGTGGTCAACAGCATATAATTTTGAATATTGCATGTATTGCACTATGAATGCAAAAACATAGTGGATAACTATATGTGACTAACATAGTAGCAACGGCAGTCATCTTAGTATAAATGTTTTATTTTTGAACAAATCCTACCTACTGGTTACAGCTAGCTATTGCAGGTTGGCATCCCCAGTTAGTGACTGTGTGGGTGGGACAGTATGTAGCAAATCGATTTTCATTTTTCTATTATATTTTATTTATTTATTTATTTTTTTTAATTACGGCTGGATTCATTTTTGTAATGCAACGTGCAAACGCAGACCACAAAACTAACATGAACGTGCTTTACAGCCAACAGTGAGCAACAGTGAATGGCAGCAGTAGAATCGCATTGTTGAGCCTTGAAACCGATGAGGTGGAAAACCCTCCTACTAACAGGAGTGATGGGCCGCAGCCGCATTAATTAAGTTATAATAGTGTTTACATCCAAGGGGCCACAAACTATAGAGGAACAAGTGTGCTATGGAAAAATTTATGAAAGTTTAAATTGCTCTCAAGACTCGACACTCTCGACATCCTACTTGCCGTTCACTGTAGCTATAGCACTTGTTTTACCGCAGGTTATGACAGGTTTTTGGTCGTTTAGTTTGTTGCCTTTCTTTCCTCACTGTTATCCCATTTGAAAGACAAGTGTGTTCACAGCTTGTAAGGGAGTAAGGATCTTTTGTGGATCTTGACTGTTTGTGTTTGTGTCAGGAGAGGACATCAGCCTATCGGTGTCCCAGGTGCTGAGCTACAGGCACTTCTGCAATAAAATATGGCAGACAGTGCGATTCACGCTGGGAGTGTTGGATGATGGGGCTCATGAGCTGGACACACTGGCAGAGGTGAGGAAGAATGATTTACTTATTTTTAGCCAAAAAATATTAATAAATATGTATTTTTTATAGACTAAATCACATAGATTGTAAACAGCTATGTTTTCCCATAGATGCCTGTATCCCATTTGAAAACTTTGTGAAACTCTCATATGTGCTTGGGTGTGTAGTTTTAAGTACAGGTAAGCAATAGAATAAGCTAACAAATGTGTGCAAGAAGGAAAAAAGTTAATATTTTAATGTATTTACAGACATGATTGTCACATGACTGTGATTGATGTTTTGTGTGATGCCTACCTTCTAGGTACAGAACGTACCAAGACAATCTTCTAGGTACATTTTGTATGTAGAAGGTAGTCTAAGTACAGAACTTACCTAGACTATCTTCTAGGTACAGAATGTTGCTTGATTTCAAAGTGATGGACAACAGGACCTAAAAAAGCAAAATAACCATAGCCAGGAGGGGAAATAAACCCATTAAATTGACTTGAAGGAATAAAAGAAAAAAAATCGATACATTTAAATTACGTGAGATTGCAATTGGAACATAATTTTCTGATGCTTAAGTCACACCTTGATAACCCTTAATAACATCCTTAGAAATAGATTAGGGATTTCTGTTGTCCATCACTTTAAATGTGTCCTCTATGTCGTGTGTACGTCTCAGACGTGGCCACTGAGCAGCATGGACCGCTGGGTGTGCTCCCGGCTCTATGGCACGGTGCTGCAGTGTGAGAGAGGCCTGGAGGCCTATGAGCTGAGCTCTGTCACCGCCGCCATCTATTCCTTCTGGGTGCACAGTCTCTGTGATGTCTACATGGTAAGGACGCACAGTCATAGTAAAAAAAACAACAACAAACTAAAAGTAAATATGTTCCTGATTAGTATCAACAGGTTTATCAGCGGGGTCATGTTTGTTTCTGGATGTG
The DNA here is from genome assembly GCA_030340625.1 of Merluccius polli. Taxonomy (NCBI): domain Eukaryota; kingdom Metazoa; phylum Chordata; class Actinopteri; order Gadiformes; family Merlucciidae; genus Merluccius; species Merluccius polli. The sequence continues at coordinate 557,428 of JAOPHQ010003697.1, read as the reverse complement.
GTTAAATTAAATAAAAATAAATAGCCTTTCATAACCAATATAGTCAAAAAGGCCTTCTCAGGCCTACGTTGTGGTTTAGCGGCAGATAATCTGGGATCCAGCAGTCCTACTCTGCTATTGCAGAACTTCTGGGGGGAGATGGCACAGAGCCTGGGCCAGAAACCCCTCAACTGCAAGAGGCTGGAGCAGGGTCCAAAATTAGCACCTGCCACCAGCCAATGGTAGATAGTTTTGACTATTTAGCAGGTACAAAATTTCAGGGTTGCATATTAAAACAATTGCTTGGCCGTAGATTTTTTCACTCAGGCAAGTATAAAGACAACATTGAAATGAGCAAATTTTGACCATGGGCGGTGGCCTTGTTTCCTGTTTCGTTATGGAGATATTCAACCAAAGAGAAACTCATCCCCGTGAGTGGATGAAGCTTTCAGAAGGGGATTTTAATAAATGTATTTCTACGGTGGCCAGTCTAAACTTGATTTGAAACCTTTACAGACACTTTTTCTAAGAACGTTGGTGTCCGGACAGGATGTTTTAGTTTCCCCGGGAAAAGTTTACTAGTGCTGGCTGAGTTTGTGTTCGTTGTTAGCCAATAATTACATGCTTAAAGATCCCCGCCTCCAGCAACATTGGTGGAAAGAAATATGAAGTGAAAAAAGTGCACCATTCACCCACATTGAAGCTTGTCTGCTGTCAGAATTTATTGTATTAATCTAAAGCCTGATTTGTGAAGCTAGGCAGCAGCCTCTTACCCTATGAGCCATCAAATGGTCACACAACGGCCCCCAGAAACCTATGAGATGGGATATGTTGTGAAAAGCAGTTTCTCTTGAAACTCTTACTCACGCGTGTTCTTTAATGAAGCGATAGAAGAAGTTTTAGTTTACTCAATAATCAGCTTTATTCTTAACACCAGTAGAATGTGCAAAGTTTTACAGAGCTCTGGGTCCAACTATGTTTCCCTGACAGGAAAACAAAGTGTGTGGCAGTTCACGAAGTCTGCACACCAACTATCCCTGACCCAGGAAGTTATACGTATACACAAACAGTGAAAACGTCATAACAAGGGCTGGCTGTTGACGTCTTCCCCCCTCGTCCTCGTGGTATCTGACTCCAGCGTTAGATTGTCGCCTCCGGGTATTATCTAAAAGATTCTTTACATGTACAGCGACAAGCCTGCCTGTTCCTCGCTATAATCTGACCTCCCACTATGTACTCTGCACATGTCACCAACAACGTGCTCACTCTGATCATGAGGAGTTGCTTTTATGATTATATGCCTCTGCTTATATCTCATGATTCTGTACCCTAATTATTGGTCATATGATAGATATAAAATATAACATACCTTCAGATACAACTTCTATTGCACCTCTACACGCAGGTCAGGATGTGCATGTGTTTTTGTTTTGATCTTATATCTTCAATGTTGTTCTCTGGTCTGTCATCTGTTCTCCTTCATGTCTGTCCTTGCCTTTGTGTGTGTGTGTGTGTGTGTGTGTGTGTGTGGTGGGGGGGGGGGGCAGGAGTGCATTAAGCCCCTGCTGAGCCAGCAGGACCTGAGCAGCAGCACGGCGGACCACATGGCCAGAGAGAGGCGGGCGGCCCGGACCGTGCTGTACCACTGCGTCACCATACCCCTGGCACTGCTCGCACCCTTCATGCCCTACCTCACCGAGGAGCTGTGGCAGAGGCTGCACCCGCTCAGGGCCAGCGCTGGCAGCAACGCTGCTTACAGCAGCTTGTGCTTGCAGCCGTTCCCACGCTCCTCTGATTTGGTAAAAAGATTTGATCTGTCAATCAAAACAACAATTCTACAAATATTCTTGCAAGAATATACATTACTCATCTCATGCAATATTGTTGTATCACAAAACAGCATTACATTACTGTGACACTACTTGGTGGACCATGGGTGGAATTTGAGATGACAAACTTAATAAATGTTTATGAAATTTATTTCCAAATGTGGTCATGGCCTTCCTGGCCAATGACATCATTATCATGGACATGGAGTAGACATTATGTTATATTATTTTGCTGTTTGACCTTCCCGTTTGACCATTCTCTCTCTTAACCTGCATTTGAACCTTCTTCATCTTGCCAGGAACATTGGCACTCTCCTGAGGAGGAAACCGATTTCTTGCTGATACAGGAAGTGGTGCGAGTTGCCCGGTCACTTCGGGCACAGTGCGGAATGACCAAAGAAAGACCCGACAGTGAGTTATGAGTCCTCAATGACATATTATTTACACTATTCTAATGACGAGAAGATGATGCATAAAATATGCACTTTATTAAATAGTATGGTGATCGATTGTGGTCGCACAGGCAATGCTCCCAACGTTGGGGAAAGCAGTATGCTAAATTTCTACGTATTTAAGATGAAAATGAATGTTCAATAAATTGTTTGTTTGTTGGCCCTGAAATTATGCTCTCCAGTGATTCATAAATATAATTCAACTTTCAATTGCTAAAGGACGTGCTAGAATATGTGGAGTGCCACAAATTAACTATGAATATATTGACTGTAAATTTAGTCTTTAGTCTTTTTTTTAATACATGTATTTCGACTATATTGGAGAATGCTTTTGTATTGTTGTTTTTTTGTTATTTTGAAGTACGTGTCAAAGCTTTGCCTCTGTGTGTATACTAGTGTGGGCAGTGTGCTCCCCCGCCCAGGGACAGACCCTCCTACACTTCCAGCCAGCGGTGCACACGCTCAGCCGCATCTCCACACTGCACATCCACTGTCCACAGGGTGCCCCCCCCATACCGCCCACCACCCCCCCACCCAAGGGAAGCATAGTGGGCACAGTGGATCACTCGTGTCAGCTACACCTAAACGTTCAGGTGATTACCTCCGCCAACTGTCTTTCCTATACACGAAATGGGCTGAGCAGGGCTTAATCGAGACTAAAAGTAATTTTTGTTTTATTCTGAATCTAGTTGATAGTCTGATTACCATATACCAAATAGACCCTTTTCACAGAGGTGTCATCGTAGGACAAAAACATGGGTCTGCTCCTTTTATGTACCAAGTGTAGCAGACTTATCATCACTAGTTTAGTCTACTACCCGAGCCTTGGTACGTAAAAGAGACCCATAATTAGTGTTGTAAGCAACACCTCTGTAAAAAGGGCCTGTTGGATTCATTAACATTTTGAATTCAAAGGCAGTGCTGTATATTTTTGATATTGTGTAATTTGTGATTACGGGAAACTTGAACAACTGTGCAGTGCCAATGACTGAAAGTCCATTCACACCAATGTGAACGTAATTATCTTTGGTGTGAATTTACTTTTACTCAGAGTATCTCCAAATGGGACCTCACTGAGTACCATATGCGTTGTATCTTTAAAGGTGTCAGGCAAGGTGGTTGAGTGTTTTCCATTATGTTTTCCCACTTGCAGAGTGGCAGGAATGTTGACAAGCAGATCTTCCAGCTCTCCCAACGCAAAGAAAAGCTGTTGCCCAAACTGAACAAGTGGCTCTCGAGGACGCGGGCCCCTGGATACCTGGAGAAGGTTCCGGAGCATGTGAGGCAGGAGATGGACAATAAGGTGAGCTAAAAAATTCTCCAAATTTGAGATTGTCTTTGTATTTTTTGTTTTTCTTAAATGTGCATGTTAAACTGTAAACGTTATTTTTTAAATACTTATATACGATAAATATGCAATTAAATAAACACTAATTTGCTATAAATAATCCTACTGATATAAACAGACTCAACTGTCAACTATTACGTCAATCAAACCAGGTTGCATTATTCACTTGGCTTTGAATAAATTAATTACATATGAGTTTATTTGTAATCTATTAAACATATCAGACATATTATTGATGTGGACTATTTTTGTGTTACTAATGCCTTTGCACATCTCTCTTATTAAGATATCTGCCTTGGAGAAAGAGGTGAAGAACATTGAGGAGCAGCTGTCAGCATTGAATGGGCCAAGACTTGACCACACCGAACTGTAAACAGTCACTGTGTGTGTGTGTGTGTGTGTGTGTGTGTGTGTGTTATACAAAGCCACTTTGCATAAAAGGCTTGAGCCTGTAATGTATGTGTAATGATTAGTGCATAATAGTTACAGTCAACAGTTTTTTTATGGCTGGCATCCAGATGGCGTCCATCCACGTGGACATGCACATTTGGTGACTATGATTCACTGTTGTAGTGTGTGAACCTGGATAGGTGGAATTAAAGGATTTTGCAAATGCTAATTATCGGAATGAGTAACGTGTACCAAACAGAAATAAAGCATGGTTGGATGGAAGTGGCAAAGCGTGGATTTGTTTAATTAGCAAATCCGGAAGTTGACCATGGCAATGGAAACGAAACACAGCATCGTCATCATCATCATCATCATGATCATGGAGTCAGTACCTGATGCCTCGATATAGGCTACAAATGGAGGAAGTATATCACAGCTTTCTCAGCAGGCAGACCTAATGTATTTCACATTTCATGGTCGTCGGACATGCTGGCTGTAAAATAAAAACACTGTCTAGGAACCGATGAGGTAGACAGTTAACAGACAAAGGTAGGTAGGAGAAATGAGCTGAAAAGGGGGAGTGGGGCCGCCGGTGTGATAGGAGCAATGTGTTGTGAATAACTAACGGCGATACACTGTGGGCGCTACTAGCTAGAGAGCTAGGCAGCCTGTCTCTAGCTGGACGCGAGCCTTTACGTCCACCATGCATGTGACGCCGTCTCCAGCAGCAAGCGACGCGAAGGGTGAGTCGGCCACACGTATCTGCAAACCCGATAAAGTAGTTGACATTTGCCTTTAGGTCTGTGAATGAGATACATTAGTTTTCCCTCGTACTGTCAGTGGCTGTGTGTGGGAGCTAAGCTAGCCGCCTATGCTAACGCCGTGATGTCTTGCTGTCTCCAGACCAGATGCTATGGAGAGCTTTCTCTGGTCCGCGCTGCGGGAGTCGCAGCATGTCTGCACGCTTTAGGAGCGGAGCTGTTGCTCGCTGTGAGATTTTGAACGACACCACTTCATTTGTGTTTGTAGTTCATGGCCATATGTCTGGTTAACTTTTTGTTCTGTCACGAAAGGGGAGAGTCGCTCCACTAGCTATCTAAGGTGGTATACATTACATGTAACCCCCCCCCCTGCATTCCTGTTCATTTTGAAATGTTGCACGAGTTGAGGTCAATAGCGACCCGTGTGTTGTCAGGGTCTCATTGGTGTATCCTCCGAGACATGGCTGTCAGCGTTGTGTGGACAGTTCATTGCAATGGGTTAACGTCGTATTGTTGACATAATGTCACAATAGCGGTGCCACGTTACATGGTCATACTAACACTCAGTTACATGTTATTGACTCGAGGGGGAGACAACAGTTTCGACCAGGCTCAGCTGGCGGCGGTGTGTTTATTTAAGTTAAAGTAGACTTACTGTTTCAGCTCCAATTAGAACACAGATTTTTTTTAAAAATGCTTTTGGGGCTGAGGGTACTATGAGGGGTGTGGCGTGTTATCCCCATGGTTACGACCCACGCCAACTTTGTGATACTTTTTTAAAGCCAGTACAGTACTGTGATCGTGTATGAGCGTTATATAATGAGCGATGCTGTGTATGAAATGCGCCAGACACCTTGGCGTTATATACTATACGTTTCCGAGAAGCTTAAAGCCTCATTTATAGTCGCCGTGCGGGAACGTAACGTCCACCGCCGTCCGCTGAGCTCCACATCCGCCCTTCGCCGCCGGGGTCGTGACGTCATGAAAACAACGCAACTTGAGTTCGGAGCAGAACAGGCAAAGTAAAATTACGGTCGTATTTTAGTAACGGTGGCAAAATGGCATATATTACTATGTTGAAGACATGCAAGGTAAATAAGACGATTACCACGTTTGAAACAAAAAACGATTTTGGGGTTCACTGCCCTTTTTAACGCTAAGAGCAACAAATCCCTCCCACTGTGTCGTGCTCCCTTTAAATCCTCCTCTTGTCACCTACTGACTGTACTGTTGGAGTGGCACTGCGCAACATAAGGTTGTTCCACATACAGGTAAATCCGCAATTCTAGCCTTTTTATATTTAGTTTCCATTTTCCTGTACCTGTAATGTAGCATTGTCAAATCCCCATTGTCTGTTTCCCAAAAAACTAAACTTTCTAAAGTAACCTGACACTCCACTTTTAAAGTGAAACTAAGCTTCATGCTAGTCTTCCTGAATTTAATCCTTGGTTGCAAACCTAATCCTGCCAGCGGCATAATTATTTGAACCCTTTGTTCAATTAGATTTCTTGCTGTAGCTACTGATTGAAGTTAGCCATGGCACTGAGCACAGATAGGAGGCTGTTGCTAATCGGACAGTTTCTACCTGGCACTCAAATGCCTAGCTATAGGAGATTATTGTCAACCTATATTTACCCAGACTAATTGGTTTACACACCTTGTCTTAAATCCTGTGTGTGTGTGTGTGTGTGTGTGTGTGTGTGTGTGTGTGTGTGTGTGTGTGTGTGTGTGTGTGTGTGTGTGTGTGTGTGTGTGTGTGTGTGTGTGTGTGTGTGTGTTAGGTGGCTTATATGTTATTCAAGTCAATGTCAGAATTGTATGTTTAAACAATCAATTTAGTGCCTTTTACCCACAACTTTTTAAAATATTGTTCCAAATTTCACCACGACAGGAAGTGTTGTTTTTAGTAGATTTGCTGACATGTTGGTTAAAATTCAGTGACACGCTACAGATCACCAGAGCAGCAGTAGGAAATCCTGTCAAGCCATCTGCTTCTGGCTTGCATTTGTTTCACGCATGCATGTTCTCAGAGTTGTTTGTCACCACACCGACTCCAGGTGGCAGAGTCAATATCCTTGTCAGGAGTTTTACTTTGTGAATCTGTAGCTTCTATTGTAGGCTAGTGATGTTTTTGAGCTAATTTAGCACATTTGGTCTCATGTTCAAACTTTTTTCTTTTACAGAATGATGGCCAAAGGATAACACCCAAGGAGTCACGTTCCCTCACCCTGGCGTGACCCCTGTTTTCCTGTTGTTTTATCAATACCTCCTCATCCCTCACCCATCCACCTTACCCACCTCCCTTTGTCCTTGTGTCATATTGTCCCAGAAAGGAACATATTCCCACAGAAAAGTCACCAAAATAATTGATTCACTGTTATGGCTGAGACCAAAATTAGGCAATATTCCCTAAAGGTCGCAGTATGATTGGACACCCATTGACTTGCTTCTCAAGGTTCCAACTCTCAAACTGCTGACTCCCTCACTTGTGAGACACCCTGGCTTGTGTAAGGGGCAATTTATTGTTCCACACACTGTCCCAACCTGTTGCGTTTTTCCTGTAGCCTTTCTCCCTCCTTTGCTGTGATTGGGTCATGGTTCGCAAAAAAGGCTCTTTGATCCTATGTGGAGCATTCCTATTTGTCGTCTGGAACGCTCTGCTTTTGCTCTACCTATGGGGACGTCCGCCGGTCGGCCATCTTGGAGAGGCGGGTGGCGGTGCTGAGCCCGGTGGAAAGGAGGAGTGGGGGGGCGACCGCGGAGCAAAGGGAGGCGGGGCCAACCTGGCGGGGGAAGTGATCCGATTGGCCGAGGAGGTGGAGGCAGAGCTGGAGACTCAGAAGAAACTTCTGAAACAGATTGAGAGCCACAGGTCAGTGTGGGCACAGCGGAAAGACCTTGGCAAACGGGACACAGAGGATGGTGGTGCAAACACACAGCAGAAACGTCTGGAAAAACAGCCATCGGGACCCCAGCTTCACCCAAAAGACAGTTTAGATACGAAGGACCAAATCCAGGCAGAACATTCCCAGGAGATGAATCCTATTCCAGACCCCAAACAAAAAGCCATTCAGATAAAGGAACGACCCATTCTGAATAATGAATTGGAAACAACAGTTACCAGCCCTCAAATAGTCATTCCCATTTTGGTCATCGCCTGCGACAGGGTGACAGTAAGGCGGAGCTTGGATCGGTTAATACAGTACCGTCCTTCTGTCAAGCTCTACCCAATCATAGTCAGCCAGGATTGTGGCCACGCCGAAACGGCCCGCGTGATTGGCTCATACGGCGATCAAGTGACTCATATCAGGCAACCAGACCTATCGGACATCAGAGTACGACCAGAGCACAGGAAGTTCCAGGGCTACTACAAAATCTCCAGGCATTACCGCTGGGCCCTAAACCAGGTGTTCAACACTTTCTCCCAGTCCACCGTGGTCATCGTGGAAGACGACTTGGAGGTACATGTTAAATTTGTTATTAACAACAATTATATATAGAGCGATAGATCTATATCTATAGATATATCTATATATACTTTTTAATCAAGTATATATTTTTATATATTTTTTTATATTTTTATCAAGATAACCATAGAAAATGATTCAGCATTAGTTAAACAAACCAGACTATTGTGTATAACATTTATTTTCAAATGTTTAGAAAAGGTGCCTCCCTTTACAAGATTGGAAGACAAAAATGTTTGACAATATCTAAGTCAAATTCAGAGTGGAGAGCTCTAATCCCATTTTACATTTGCAGATTTGCACATTTTCAGTGATTTAGCACCAAGCAAGAGACATTCCCATCTGTGTGAACATTTGGTGGGGGCTGGCGGTGTTTAGGGTGTGAGTGGGGTGTTGTTCTTGTCTATAAAAATCCCTTGTTTCACAACAGAAAAAGCAATGGCGTCATTTTTTTTTTCAAATCAACCACTTATGCCAATCCTTTCAAGTAAAAGGTATGCTGTTGTGATGGCAACTCATTTGGGAGTTGAATTTATGACCAACAGGTGGCCTACGCTAAAGACTGGATCCATTTTTTTTAAACGGAACACATGGCTAAGAAGGATGTGTACTGTGTAAAGGAGGACAAAACGTGCCCGTCTCACATTTTAAGCAATGATGCAACATTTTAGGTTGAAAAATTACCCTCAACAATCAGCGCTCCACTCTGGAAGCTAGATCTCTGGAAAAACACTGAAAGCATTGGAATTGGTCCACATCAGAGACTCGCCAGAGCCAACAATTTATGCAATACCCACATTTTACCCCCCCGCAGCCAGCAATTTACCTGCATTTGGCAGATAAAACCACCATATGGCGGGGGAATGTGAGCGGCACCATTTTAAAGTCATGTTTAGGAGGGAGAGACAAATTTGTCTCAACGTCAACGGGTATCTTATGTTTTATTTTATGTTTGCAGAACAGTCCGATCATATCCCCCTAACAGTTCCTTCCCCTCTCTGGTAGGTTGCGCCGGACTTCTTCGAGTACTTCCGGGCCCTCTACCCCGTGCTGCGCGCAGACCCCAGCCTGTGGTGCGTGTCGGCCTGGAACGACAACGGACGGGACGCTCTTGTGGACCCAGGAAAGGCAGAGCTTCTCCACAGAACGGATTTCTTCCCAGGCCTGGGCTGGATGCTGCTCAAGGACCTGTGGGGTGAGCTGGAACCCAAGTGGCCCTCGGCGTTCTGGGACGACTGGATGCGGCAGCCAGAGCAGCGGCGAGATCGCTCTTGCATCCGACCAGAGGTGTCCCGGACCATCACCTTTGGGCGCAAAGGCGTCAGCCTTGGTCAGTTTTTCGACCAGTACCTGCGCTACATCAAGCTCAACGGGGAATTTGTGCCTTTCACAAAGCAGGACCTGTCTCATTTGGTCAAGGAGCAGTACGACGAGCGATTCGTCAAAGAGGTTTACGGTGCTCCACTGGTGAGAGTGGAGGATCTGATGCAGGGCAGTACTTTGAAGGGGACGGGTCCGTATCGGGTGCAGTACTCCAGTCGGGATAGCTTCAAGGTGCTGGCTCGCAACCTGGGGGTGATGGATGACTTGAAGTCGGGGGTTCCCCGCACTGGCTACAGAGGCGTGGTTAGTTTCCTGCACCGCGGCCGCAGGGTGTTCCTGAGCCCCCCGGAGGGCTGGACGAAGTACGACGTCAGCTGGAGCTGAGGGTCTCTGACCAGAGTTGAAGAGGGGAATCAATAGTCTGGCTGAGGAGGACAAACCTCTGAAACCAAAGAATTTTATCACCGGTGTAAATGAAAAAAACTTGAGCTTCGTTCAGAGACGTTGAAGGATCAGAGGATTTAGAATAGTGTGGTGTAGGAAGGTCAAACTGAAGTCAATGGGCTGTCTTACAAAAAAAACAAACCTTTAAAAAGAAACGGCTGATAAAGGCTTTCAAATGACTTGATCAACTTAACTATGATTCTTGTCATGTGTTTTAATTATCAGCATTTCTATTTTGTCTACAAGTAAATCTCCCCAAAACGGCTTGCTTATGGTTAGACTTGGTAAGTGACGTAATCACCGCTGTGACGTATGACACTAACGACGTCTATTCTTCTGCTTGGGCAGATCTTTGTTATATCTTAAAAACCTACTGAGTAGCCCCAATAAAATTCCATTTCAAATTTGAAAGATGCCCATCTTGAGACTTACTTGGATGGTGAAGAAAAGGTGCAATTGTAGTACTCTATGTGTGAATGAACCAGGGGGTTATAATAGTAGCTTTTAACTGAGAGAACTGTATATGACAACTGAGATTTATTATTTTTTAAAGATATTTTATTTAACTCGCCTTGAAATAGAACTAAAAAGGCTATTCTTGCTGCATTGACTTAATATTCAAATGTTTGGTCTGGCATCACATGTTCCTTCTATTAGTGTCAAAACCATGAACATATATATAGGCCCAGTTAGAACTACTTGTCCTGTAACTCCAACCCATGGTTTGGTGAATTTAGGTTTGTTGAAAAACCAATATGTTCTTTTCTGATGTGTTTGAAAGATTTGGGTGTAATGGTAATCATTGTACTGTATTTTCATTTGGGAAATTATTGAGAGAATGGAATGATTGCCATTTCTTCACGGTGATGTGTAAAACCACTGCCTGATGCGTTTACAGTTTTAATACATTACAAATAAAGCCAACTATTTTGATATTTGCTTACATTGTGCGATTCCAATGTTTGTTGCGTTCTAATGGACCTAAAAGACAATATGCAATGGTTTGCACCTTTTAAGATGGAATAATACTAATACTATTGTTCCTGTTAAAGCTGCGGTAGGTAAGATGTGAGTTGTAAAGAGAGAGCAGAAGAGAGCAAGATTTAGAAACTGAACAACCAAAAACACATCCCTTCCCTCTCTGCTCCCTCCCTCTACGTTTGTCTCCCATTGAGAAGTGTTGTATTTCACACAGCTGTGATTAACAGGCAATATAGATAACCACGAACCGATCACAGAAGAGATGCCCTGATTGGTCAGAAATTAGCCGGGAGTGGTCTAAAATCTAAATTGGCTCATACAGAGGGAGGCGGTAAACTCGGAATGGATATTCTCATAGAGCATTTCACTCACTAATAGCTGACGGGTGGCTTTATGGCATTTTTAACAAATTACACTCAAATTATAGCTCTTAAATCTTACAGCACCTTTCATTTGTGGTCCCTCATATCCAGCTCTCTCTCTCCCATGAGTCTGCTTCCTTCCTGTTCCTGAGTTTCTGCCTTGTCTAAACAGACGTTACCTGACTGACATACTTGCACACAGTGCAGTTAGACAAAACTGACCATCCAAAGGATTTACAAAATGGGGGAAAACTATTTAGAGAGATCTGTGTGAGATGTAGATGACTATACGATGATTGTCAAAAGGTTCAAAAGAGAAAACATGTTGATGCCATTTAACTCCAGTGGCACCAGATGTTTCTCTGCAATCAAGATTCATTAATATCAATGCTGGGGAATGTTTACAAATGATGAATACGAAGGAGCAGGTTAAAAGAAATAGCACACAAGATATTTTCGTCTGTTTGACCTTTGATTGGTCAGCAAGGGCAGAGAGAGACCAAGAGTCTCTCCAATCACGTAACAAAATCATAATAAATACTCCCTTCTGTAGAATAGCATAGCACTATATGAGGAAATGTGCAAATTCTTTACATTTAGTGGCGAGAGTGCAGGTCTTGCCCTTTTTCAGACATAAAGCTGCTTTCCTGGCGTGTGCTAACTGCGGAAGGCAGGTGTTAGGACAACAAACCTTTTTTTATTGATTTAATCTTTATTTGAAAAGAGAGAGATCGGCGAGTAAATGTCCCCAGACAGACCTACCTTCTGGAAGGATATCTAGGTTTTGTTTTGGGTCCAATATGATGATTGGTCCTGGCATCAACTGAAACCTGTCGATTTCTACTAGAGATTTGATGTATTCCATTCAATGTACTCTTAAGCAATGAACAACTGATTGGGCAGCCAATTAGACAACTCATTCCTAGCTTTAATAAGCAGATGAAATGCTTTTTAATAGGTCAAGTTTTTTTCTCAGGAAGAGAAAAAGATTGGTTATTCTTGGATTAGGCCAAATTCAAAAGTCTGTTTAAACTTGGAATAATTTTGATGTGATTGTTGTTGAATGCATAATTGAATCATGAATACATTGTTAATCACCCTTGATTATTTGCAGAGGAACACTTTCAATTATTTCTTATGTGAAATTCCAAATCTTATTAAAGCTGCAAATCAGCAACTTTTGCTCGCCACACTTTGTTTTGATAAAGTCTCATGGGTTTGACTACTTGCCATTGAGCCAATCATGCATGAAAACCATGAGACTCAATCAAAACACAATTCATTCCAAACAAAGTGAGGCGAGCAAAAATGTTGATAGGTGGTTGTTTTTACAGGGACATCCTGCAGTGGATGGTGATTGCATGAGTGGAGTAGCCGAGCCAGATGTCACCGCCTGTCTTGACGAAGATCACTACCTGCAGAACAGTGCTCACAGTGCCCTTATACCATCCCCATTACATCATGTTCATCACACACCACACAGAAATCCCTGAAGAGGATATGACATCTAATGTGTACTGCAGAAGAAAACCATAAATCAAATGGCACAGGACATGAATTTATCCTAACAAACCATTAAGGAGACATGCAATGACTATTAAAATAGTCTTCCGTTATTATACTGCTTACTATATATTTGACATTTCACTCCCAATTTCCTGTGAGAAAGTCAGGGCGAAATAGTGGTTTTGTGTTGCAATGTCCTGCATTTATTCACGTTTGCACACCCTGAACATTGCAGATAATATTACAGGTCCCTGTAGTCAAGTCAAGTTTATTTTTCCAGAAGAATTATTAATCAATTATCAGCTTTTAGCATTATAATTCTTAGCATAGAATCATACAACAGGTTGGTTGTACACTAGCACATGGTCCAGGAGGTCAGATAGCTTCCTGCTCTGTTGTCAGTGTGACAGACTGCTCCAGTGCAGAGGGCCAACATTGTCCCCTTGGGCAGGGGTGAGGAGGAGTAAGATGAAAGAAAGCGATTGATTGAAATTCTTTATTGAGGAATCTAATTTAAATAAACGCACGATGCACCTCATGTTGGAGGAGATACAACAAAAACAATCACCAACCCTTTTGGATGGAAGGGGGTGGACACATATCAAACATTGTATCATTGCAAAATAAAAAACAACATATTATCATGACATCAGTGTCTGAAAACCTACCTAGAAATACCTATGGCTTCCTTCAGACTATGTAGATATCTGGCTGCTAAGCCATTTAATCGTATAGGATAAGGTAATGGAGTAAGGAAATAGAGTTGAAGTGATGACATGAATGCTCCCTGATTCCCTGTTTCCTCTCTTTTGCAAAAAACTATATTTTGTGGATTTACTCTATCATTTGTAGAATATCGTTTTAGGTCAAACCGTGAGGTAAACAGTAAAAAGTAGTGGTAAAATAGTTGTATATCGTATTTTGTATGTTTTCTTTAACGAATTGACACTAGTGCACCGTCATGCAATTTTAACAAAATATGTACTTTTTGTATCATTAACAACATGTAGTAAGAGCAAAATGTCCACAGTTCATTTTTTCCCATAGCGACATTCAACATTCCCAAACCAGTCGTAACATAAAAGCAGATGATAAGGATCCACGCTGCTTCTCGCAATTGGTTCCAGCGGTCAGAGTAGTTTTGGGACCGGCGTTCCCACCACCACCACAAGAGGGCAGTGCCTTCCGTCATCTAGACCTCAGAAGAATACTGCCACCTAGTGGTGACACATGTGCCAAATCAACGTTGGTTATATTCCAAGGGTTATGCAAATCTACAGGAACTGTGAAATAGATACATTTGACATGCTGGGGAGCAAGAGCCCCTTCACAGTGGGTACCCTGATGGTGGGGCGCATGTACTTACCTGGGAGCTTGTACTTCCCTGGGGCACGAGGATCTCTCATACTTCCTTGCTGATCAGGAAAGCCAGTTGTTTAGGGGACCCAGACAGCTATTTGTTGATGGCGTCCTATCTAAATTTCATGTTGTTGGCAATGGGAAACATATGTTACAGTTCCTTGATGTCTTCTTGTGGCCAGTTGCAAAGATATGCAAAATGTTGCCCCAAGACTGTTTGCAGATCATCATTATATATGGGCATGATGTTGGGTAAAGCCTGCTTTATAGTCGCACTGACAGCAGGACATTAAGATGGTGCTACATGCTGCTCTGTTGTCCCATTGTGCACCTCTGAACAGCCCTAAACAATGTTTATTCTGGTTTGAATGAAATGCATCTCAGGTCATATAGAAACCCCTCGTTATATTGTGTAAAACATGCTTTGAAGCTGGGAAATGTGCCTGTAGGCTAACTCGTTTTAGTCCAATACTTGGTCATTATGATAAGAGTTTCCGACAGATTATGAGGCAAATCTCGGTAAAGAAACCCTGTCAAACTGAATTTAAAGGGCCATAATGGTGGCCACTGCTCATTATGAAAACTCAGTCAGGCCCATGTAGTGGACCGTGCTAGTGCTGCTGCGGAGGAATGGACTAACTTAGGCAAAGTCACAAGTGGTCGACCATGGCCCTCAGCATTCCTGGCTTAGGGAGATGTAGGATACCTTCTTGACTCCCTTGGTTCTCATGGACATCCCCTCCCTCGCCACAGCTCATCCTCCTCATAGTCCAACCACTTGTTGTGCACGTAGCTCTCCATCATCCTGAGTGAAAACAGAGAAAGGGTACATAGTGACCTAAAAATACATGTTTTCTAGGTTTTTCGACATAAAGCATTGCTGCTAAATTTCCCATGTAGCTTATGAATAGCTTTTAAAAAATAGCTACTAAAACCAAAAGCTGTCATACTTTTGATCATAAAACAATGGCCTGTATTAATAATTACATTATTGAACAAACATTAACATACATTGAGATAGTTAAAAGAAAGGAGCTGGAATATATTGTATATATGGACAAATAAATCAAGTGTAAAGTGAATTTCTACAACCCATGTCAATGACTAACATTGGAATCATTGAGTGATGTCGAAGGACAGGAGGAAAGGAAAGTAAGGCCCATAGTACATTATGGGGAGATCAAAATGATGCTAATGAGACCTTTATTGAGGAGATGATGGATGAACAGGATTTAGTTTGCCTTAATGATGGGAAAGGAACACACATTCATTTTAATACAGGAAAATAATCAGACCTAACAATTGTGTATTTGTCTCTCGCAGGAATATGTTCATTGAAGTGTGGAGAGGGTCAACTTTATGAAGTGATCATTATCCTGTATTTTGTGAAATGGGGATGAATGAACAAAGAAAGCGGAAAAATGATTAGCAAGATGCAGTTTGGAAAAGCAGAACAGGATACATTTACAGAGATAAGTGAACAGTATGTAGCCCAGGTAGACATGGAACTTGATGGCAATTCTATGAATGAAGATTTACGAACACATATGGGAGCTGCAGAAGAGTCTATTCCAAAGAAGAGTAAAGGGAAGAGAAGAAAGATGGCGCCATGGTGGACAGATGAGTGTAAAGAGGCAATAAAGCCTTTATGGGCGGTGAAAAGAACCCATAATTCTCAGCATTTGATCGGTTTAAAGAGAGCTCAAGCAGCTGTAAGGAAAATGATATAAGAAGCTAAAAGAAAGTACTGGAGGGATTTTTGTGGGACAATAGGAAAATATACGGCTGTTGGAGAGGTCTGGGGAATGATAAGGAAAATGAGTGGAATTAAAAAAGAATGGGGATATCCAGTGTTGAATGATGGAGTGTCAAAAGCAGTAAAAGAAGAAGAGAAAGCTGAAATGCCAGTAAAGAGCTTTGTTAAGATACACAGCTCTAGAAACCTGTCAACAGAAGGGGGAGGGATACAACATTAGAGGAATTTCAGAAGAATCTGGAAGAAAAACAAGAGAGAAGAGACCAGAGTGCAACATTCACATTGGCAGAATTAAAACTTGCCATAAGCAAAGCTGGGTTAACTTCACTAGGAAAGGATCAGATCTGTTACATTATGTTATACAACATTTAGTTCTGACCAAGTCATTTAATTGGACAAGAGGCATTCCATGAGTGCTGATATTCAGTATAACAGCACTGGGACTTTTAACTGTACATGTATCCCTCCGCTTTACAGGTGCTTTAATAACCGTTTATTACATTGATGATCATTATCTATCAACATATTATTACTTCACTGGTTGCCAATAAATGGAAACATACAGATAAATGTACATGATACCAAGAAGCTGGCCTGCGGTCATGTGTAGACCTACACAAAGTAGCAAGCTAGTGTGCAGGAAAATGTTTGTGTTGCTTGGCAACAGTCCAGTCCCAGTCCAGTTGCGGAACTATTTGTGTTGGCGGAGCCAAATAAATGATTAAATAAACAAACTAATCATAATCTATTGTCGCTTCTTACTGTCAACAAATAAATGGCGCTTGTAGAACTGTTGTATAAAAGCAATATCACACTCGGGATCGTGCTGTTATACTGAATATCAGCACTGTGATTATCTTCGGCACTCTGACTGCGGCCTCGTACCTATGACCGAATCACAGCCGTGCTGATATTCAGTATAACAGCACTCTCTCTTGTGTGATATTGCTTAATTAGCACATCTAAGTGACAAACCTTTAGACTCAGTGTTGGGTATGTATAATAAAGTGTGACAGGAAGGAAAGCTTCGTAAATCATGAAGAAGCAGTTGTGGTGCCAATGAGGTAGCCGGGAAAAGATCCAACAGTACTGAGTAATTACAGACCAATAGCCTTAACATTTCATATGGGAAATATAATGAAAAGAATGATAGCAGATAGACTTACTTAGAAAGCAATAAACTCATGTCACAGTATCAAAGTGCTTTTCAGAAAAGAAAGGGGAACAATGGATCCGGTGATTTGTCTTGAAACTGAAATAAGGAAGGCGCAGGTGAATAAAAAGTCTGTCGCAGCAGTTTTCTTTGATATTGAGAAGAAAAAATATGATGTGGAGAGAAGGGCTGTTAATCAAACTTGATAAACTTGGTGTTGGAGGAAGAATGTTCAATTGGGTAAAATATGTTTTTGTTGGAAGAGAGATTCAAGTGAGGGTAGGTAAGAGTATGTCAGCAATATACCATGTTGAGAATGGTACACCCCAGGGGAGTCTGATAAGTCATTGTTATTTTCATTATGATTGACCATGTACATACAAATATAGGAGTGGACATTGGGAGATCTCTTTTTGCAGATGATGGCGCTATGGAAGATGGTGAAATGTTTAGCACATTGTAGCCAAGTTGCAAATATGGATCAGCAGCAAACACCACATTTAAAAAATTGGATGTCATTTGTCATCTGCTGTTTTGTATATCAAACAACCGCAGTGTCAGCCATGCAGGTAGAGGTGGAAATGCCTTTAGAAATGCGAAGGAAACAACTTGCAGCTACATATTTGGTGAGAAAGAGAAACAAATTACAAAACGTTTTGGATGGGTGTGGGAAAGGAGGCATTAGAAATGGGGGTGTTAGGGGAAAAATATAGCTCAATGGTTGTATATCCTGCTGTACCACCATGGCTTCTACCATGTTTTGAGGTAGACTTAGAATAACTTGATGCCGCTAAAGATAGTGAGGGGAAAATAGATAATGCCGTTGTTGACTTGTATATCAAATCCAGATATTGATTCCTTATTGTGTTTACACAGGTGGGTCGAAAGAGGAAGAATGTGGAAAGGTAGGGTCAGCATTTGTTGTGCCAAAATTGCATTTTGAAATGAAAAAACAAACTAGTGATCAGTATACAGGGGAGATGTTGGCCATATGCCTAGTGTTACAGTGGGTGGAGCAAGTTAGACCACTTTGTACATTGATATTGTGTTGCCTTTCACGCATAAATCTGAATGGACTTTTGTTTTGAAAGAGCTCTTATTTTGAAGGGCAGTTTTCACCCTAATGTTCCTGGGTCATAGGTTTGTTTTGGTTTAGTAGTCTGAGGAGGCTAGCTGAGTTTGCACAGCTACATTTCTGTGTTCAACTGCATGATTGTATCACTGTAAACGTCACAGAGGCAACGTCGTAAGTTGATAATTTCATAATTACATTAATAAGTTCATGTTAAAAAGTACTATTTACATGAAAAATGCATTTGATATATTTGTGGCTAAAAACGTTTCATTTACATTTATTTACATGAGGAAAGCACCTGTTACAGAGCTAAATGGTAATTTTCGTATTTGTCTTGTTACAGTTTTCACTCTGACCTTGTACAACGAGGAAAAGAGCCACAGTAAAGAGCAACTAAAGCTTACTACGACTCACGTCTTCATTTATAAGGAAGAGTTTAGCTAGTTGTTAGGTTAGGTTAGGTTAGTTTTATTTTTTTCGATCATTTAACAAATGAATTCACAATAATTTCCATGAATAATTTCTTGAACAGAAGTTCATGCAAACGAAACAAAACAAACAACACATAGTTAAGAGAGACAAGTGATAAGTTATATAAACAAAACAATTAATATATCATCATTCTATCCTTCCTATATGTTTAACTTACAATTTATTTATTCTCTCTTTTATTCTCTTTTGTTTTCTTTGACTGAAAAAAAAGGATTAGATTGAAGCCTAAGCTTATTTTATCTATCCTTTTTTAAAACACAAATTCAGTTTCTTCAAACAAAACTTACGTCAGTAGTAGTGCCTTTTAAACATGACAAAGTAAAATAAATTAACAATTTAGGTTCTCATAACAAACTAAAAACAAAGTTATCCAGATACCTGATTTCAAAGATTCACAAATCCCCACATTCTCTTCTTACATAGCTTGCTAATGTTTTGGTTTTAAGTAATTTCTTAAATGAACCCATATTTTTACTTTCTTTCAATTTTATGTCACAATCATTCCATAACTTCACTCCATACACTGATACACATCTACTTTTTATATTAGTTTTAGCCCATTTCCTTTCAAAAATGAAATTTCCCCTCAAAGTGCTTGTCCTCTTTGTGAATAACCCTTGGATACAGTCTGGAAGTGTTTTACAATGTGCTCTATACATTAACTGTAATGTTTTAAAGTTAACCAAATCCATAAACTTCAAATTTTGAGAGTGCACAAATAACATATTGGTGGGGTGTGTATATTCAACCTTGTTAACCAGTCTTATTGCTCTTTTTTTGCAACAGAAAAATGCAATTTGTATTAGTTTTGTAAGTATTTCCCCATATCTCTATACAGTATGTAATGTAAGGAAGAATGAGTGAGGAATACAAAATTAATAATGATTTATGGTCCAAGATGTCCTTAGTTTTATATAGTATTGCAATAGATTTTGATATTTTAGATTTAATATAGTTTATGTGGGGTTTCCAGTTTAATTAATGGTCTATCATTACACCCAATAATTTGTTTTCATACACTCTCTCTATTTCTACTTTGTTAATCCTGAGTTTAACCTCATTGTTGATTTTATTATTTCCAAACATTATGAATTTTGTCTTACTTAAGATCAATGACAGTTTGTTCACATCAAACCATTTTTTCAAATTATTCAATTCACTTTCGACTATATCCAAGAGCTCATTCAAATCTTTATGTGAACAAAACAAATTAGTATCATCAGCAAAAATAACAGAGTGTAGTAGCTCTGATGCTCTACAAATATCATTTATATAAAGAATGAAAAGTTTGGGTCCAAGGACTGACCCTTGGAGTACCCCGCAAGTGACCTTTTGAATCTCTGAGTTTTCAGTATTAACATTTACATACTGGTACCGGTTATCCAGATAGCTCTTCAGCCAAGAATATGCTACACCTCTAATGCCATAGTTGTCAAGCTTAGTCATTAATATCTTATGATCTATTGTATCGAATGCTTTTTTGAGGTCGATAAATACCCCCACTGTGTACTCTTTGTTGTCTATTGATGAAGACATTTTTTCAACCAGTTCCATTATTGCCAGTGTGGTTGATCTATTGGTTCGAAATCCATGCTGTTGCTCACTTAATACATTGTATTTTTCCACAAAGTTATCAAGTCTTTTTGCAAAAATCTTTTCTAAAATCTTGGAAAATTGAGGAAGTAAGGAAACTGGTCTGTAGTTGGAAAACAAATGTCTGTCTTCATTTTTATAAATGGGAATAACTTTCGCTATCTTCATTTTATCTGGAAAGATGCCTGTTAAGAATGATTGATTGCATATATGTTTAAGGGGTTTGACAGTGAATTCAATAGTGTTCTTTACTATTGACATATCAATAGCATTATAATCTGTAGACTTTTTATTTTTAAATTCCTTTACAATGTCCAAAATTTCATTTTCATTTACTCCATTTAAAAACATAGAATTAATATTTTTATCATATTTATTCATGCCTTCGATGTCACTTGGCTCTATGATTTCATTAGCTAATTTAGGTCCCACATTTACATAATATTCATTGAATTCATCAGCTATCTCTTTTTTATTATTTGTAGTTACATCATGTTTTTTAGTGAAGTAACTAGGATAGTCATTGTTCTTAACACCTTTTATAATTAGGCTATTAATTATCTTCCATGTTCCTTGAATGTTGCTTTTATTTTTCTCCAGCAGTTTCCTATAATGTTCCTTCTTATTGTTTCTCAGAATGCATACCAATTTGTTTTTATATCTCTTGTATTTAATTTCATCCTCTTCTGATCTACTTTTAAGAAATCTCCTATATAATGTGTTTTTCTTTTTGCATGCATTCTGTAGCCCTTTTGTAATCCACGGTTTGTCTTCATAATTATTCTTGTAACTTACTTTTTTTTCAGGGCAATGTTTCCCATAAAGTTTTGTAAATATTTCCAGAAATGCATTGTATGCGATGTTAGGGTCCTCAACATATACCTCTTTCCAGTCCTGTTTCTTTAACTCTTCCTTCAATGCATTAATAGCATCCTGTGTTCTGTAACGCAGCATTTTACCTAATTTATTCTCGGGTTTTGTCACATACTCATGTTGTAGGGCAGCAAAAATGGGTAAGTGATCGCTTATATCATTAATTAACAAACCACTCAGTAGTCTTCTGTCAATGGCATTTGTAAATATGTTATCTATTAATGTTGAACTCTCTTTAGTTATTCTACTGGGGTTGGTAATCATGGGATATAAGCTCATACTAGACATTTCATCAATAAAGTCAACTATCTTTTTGTTTCTTTTAGGATTCAGCAAGTCTATGTTAAAATCACCACATACAAATACCACCATTTTATCACTTAGTTTCTCAAACATCACGGCTATCTTGTCTTTAAATTGTTCAATGTCTGATCCAGGTTTTCTATATACACAACTTACAATAATATGTTTACCTCTTTCCACCTCTATTTCAACAGTTAGACATTCCATTACATCCTTTATGGTAGTAGTCATTTCATGTTTGACTTTGTATTTAATGTTTGTTTCCACATACAAAGCCACACCACCCCCTCTTTGATTTGACCTATTAACACAAATCATTTCATAACCCTCTAACTCAACTTCAGCTTCTTTACTATCATGAAGCCATGTCTCAGTTATTGCAATTATATTAAACCTTTTGTCAAATTGTTTCAGATAATCTTTAATTTTTCCAAAATTCATGTAGAGGCTTCTGCTGTTCAAATGTAATAGTGTTAACACCCTTTGTTGCTTCATCCTAGTTCTGAACTGATCCTCCGTATAATACTCACAGTCCATGATTATTTCATTAAATAAGTTATTATCTGGGTCAATATTGTTCCCAATCTCATGTTGTTTGTACTCTGAATAATCAAAAGTTTGAAATGGTAATTGATCATGTGCAGTCAATCTGTCATGTGGACAGTTCCTTGTTTCATAGATAACGTCTATCATTTCATCCTCCTCCACTTCTTTGAACGGGAAAAGAAAATCTCTATCAAGCTCTGCCGTTGAGTTCATATGGTTGTGTGCGTCCTGATGCTTTGCTTAGTTGTATAGCTGCAGTTGCTACACTGCAGTGAGGACAACACATATGTTCATATTCATGTGCAGTATTGACGATAGTGGTGGGCGGATCGATCCAATTATCGATAGTATCGATACCAAGTCGGTATCGGTATCGGATCGATACTAGCCTGTTGGGATCGATTCTTTACTTTAAGTTCCGCTCTTGTTTGCAATGCTGCGGTTTCGGCAAAGAGGAAACAGCCAGGTCACCGGACTCGCCGCTCCTGTGTCAGCACAGAGCAGGCACACTTTGCTCCCCCTCCCCCTCTTGTGTTTAGATGTTGCGCCGTCACGCGAGTCACGTGACGCAAAGCAAAAAACTTGATAATAAAGCATTTTCTATTTAATTATAAACTTTGTTCTCATTCTGTCCAAGGTTTTAACTATTTAATATTAAAAAAGGAAACATCGCAAAAAACACTTAAGGTCATGAAAATTAATTGAGATTTAGCAATTCAATGACGCATCCACCTTATTTATTGAAAAGTATCGGTATCGGTATCGATATCGGCGATACTGGCCCGTATTTACTTGGTATCGGATCGATACCAAAATATGCAGTATCGCACACCACTACTATGCGTACTCAACGGCAGCCATCTTAGCTACGTAGCGGAAGAAGCGGAGCCGCGCTCAGAGTGTCTAATGAATTCACGTGTTTGGCGGGTGACGTGGCCGCGCAGCTGATGTCATTTCCGTTAAGTGCGCCACAGAGTACTGCATTTGGAACCATAGACATATATACGTAGACGCCTCATGACGTGCTGGAACGTAACCCAGCGTCGCCGCCATATTGGTTGGGTCTCCTCACTCTAGTCTAGCATAGGAGTTAACGGGAGAGCAAGCTATGCCAGTATTTTGTGCAGCTTACGGCGCAGTATTGACACCAGATCGCGTGGGATTACCTTTCACAAGTAAGATTGAACAATAATTCTTATTATTTAAAAAAAAAAAAAAAAAAATTAATTAATTAATTTAAGAATGATTGTTCAATCTTACTTGTGAAAGGTAATCCCACGCGATCTGGTGTCAATACTGCGCCGTAAGCTGCACAACATACTGGCATAGCTTGCTCTCCCGTTAACTCCTATGCTAGACTAGAGTGAGGAGACCCAACCAATATGGCGGCGACGCTGGGTTACGTTCCAGCACGTCATGAGGCGTCTACGTATATTATGTCTATGGTTTGGCGGGTGACGCGGCCACGCAGCTGATGTCATTTCCGTTAAGTGCGCCACAGAGTATTGCATTTGGAACAGCACTAACATCTGAAGCTCTGTGTACCTATTGAGTACGGATAGTGTACTATGTTTAAGTGTACTCACGGAAGTTAGTGTACTCACAGATATCGGAACACGGGTCCCTAGTGATGGCAAAACGAGGCTTCATGAACCAATGAGGCTTTCCAGCCCAAAGGTTCACCAAAAGGTTCATTACCCGAAGCCTCATTGAATCGTTCTCTCTGGTGACACCTGCTGTGCAATATGTATATGACAGACTAAATATGTATGACAGACTAAATTAAGCCTGAGTCAAAGTATCCTGCAATGTCTATAAAATAAACAATTTTTGCCACTGCTACTCAATGAATATAAAGCGTTTGTATGGAAATATCATTTTTTTGAGTGCTGTGACGATCACTCAAAATAAATACATCAATGAATGCAATAGTGGTTATAAAACTGGGAGTGCAAAAGTGCTTATGGAACTGGGAGTGAGGAACAAACTGCAACAGAGCAGAATGGGCAAATAAAAGTTATTGGTTTTTATTCAAAAAAAGAAGCTTTTTCACAGTGTTGGGGTTTAGACGATTTCTTTTCTTTGAGACAATCTCCCCAGCTTTAGAAAACACACAGACAGTTTGGAAGCGGGGATCGAACCGCCGGCCCTACGGTTAGTGGACGACCCCGCTCTGTCCACCCGCTCTACCTACTGAGCTACTGCCGCCCCAGTATAAGAGCGGATCCTCATGTCTTTCCAGATTAACTTCTCTCAAGTAGCGGTCTACTTCAATTGTTGCATCCGCTGTTGCACTTGAGCTCTGTCTGCTCTGTCCCAGGAGACAGAGCAGACAGGAGAAGTCCTCCTCTTTCTGGGTGGCTCCATGGTGACAGGCAGAAACCTACCTATCCTACAGGTAGCCTAGCCTACAGGTAGCCTACACTCTATAATAATAATAATAATAATAATAATAATATAGATAATAATATAGACAATAATATAGATAGCCTACGTATAGCCTATAGGCCTAAGATTAGGCTATATAATACTAATACTATGCTAATAATATAATATTAATAGATAATGATATAGATTATATAGATATGTATAGCCTATAAGCCTATATAATAATAATATATATAATATGTAATACTAACCCTAAACTCAACTAGCCTACTACTAACACTATTCTAGTATCTATCTATCTATTCTAACCTAATATAATATAGTCTAATGCAGTATAATACTAATAATAGCTGATATAATCTATGATACAATGACTGAACTTAACCACTAACTCTGACACTTATCCAACGCACTCTATCTGTTCACCAATACCAAACGCCAACTCAAAACCCACAAAGTGCCGCGAGGTTCAAACCCTTTTATGCAGTAGCGACACTCAAAATGAATCAGTGACGTGTACACTGAATCCGAGGCCTCGTTTGTCATCAGTCACGTGATTTTTACGGAAACGATACAAGCCTCGAATCATCGAACGCCTCTTTTTGCTCGACACATGCTCCGACGCCTCGCTTCAAACGTCACATCACTACGGGTCCCCACTGCACCGAATCTCCGCGCACGTTACCGCTGCCTGTGGTGATGTCATCAATACGCGCTGGTAACGCTGCAAGTCGTGTAAACAAATCGCATTTAGCCTGCTATTAAAAAGATGCGATAATTTAACAACAACATCTGCATTTAACATTTAAGCTGGACTATTTATCGCGTTTTGTGAAAACACTTGTGTTTGGACGACGCCAGAACCTTAAATAGGACAACATAGGTAATGGGCCAAGCAAGTAATGAGCTTTGCGACGTTTAATAACACGTGTTACTTTAGCATGGAGTCAACTCGCAGTGGGATTAGCTGAACGTAAGATACGATTTATTTACAGTTTATTTCTCTCACGCAAACCTATTGTTTTTTTTCTCAGCTATGTCCTGTTTCAGCGGGGATTCAAACTTTTGCCCGGAGTGCGGGACCGTGTTTCCTCTGCCTGGGATGCAGGATACCGTCACCTGCCCGCTGTGCTCGTTCCGCATCTCCATCAGACGTAAGAACATGATGTGCTTGATGGTCATTGGTTTCCCTTCATGTATCGTATTGTATTCACATTTGTCAAGCAGCTATGCCTTCAAATACCGAGATGGAAATAATTGTGACGTGATTTCCTAAACAGTGTTTGCTGGTCAGGAGATCAAATCCACAGTCGTCTTCAACCCAATAGAGCAGTCGTTAATGTTAGAGGAGGAGGAGGACTCGGAGCTCAAGGGGCCTGTGGTAATTAAGGACGATTGATTGATTGATTGATTGATTGATTCATGCATTCATTGATTTAAAACAAAGTGTTACTCTGTAATCTTATGGTGTGCGTTTAATGATATACATTTTGTTCTGTTGTGATTGAACATTTCAGACTGACAGGCGTTGTTCCCGCTGCAACAAGGAGGGGATGGTTTACCATACAAGGCAAATGAGATCAGCAGATGAGGGACAGACTGTGTTCTTTACCTGTATACACTGCAGGTAATGTCTATTTTGTATGCTCAAAACTTTGGGGTTGCGCACCAAAACGTCTATAAAATTGTTTGTTTTGGTATGAATTGGGAAGGAGATCAATTTGTATATTTAGATTGCATTGGATCAGTACAGTACAGTATCAAATAACTATTCTGCATTGCATTGGAGCTAGTATTTTTTTGGGGTATGTGTATAAAGGAAGATGCATAAAACGTTTGCCCCTAATGCCGTCGTGTCAAATTAAGCACTTGAACCAGTTTGATTTTCAATAATGCCTCAGGGTAAAATCTTAAACAACCTTTCTGAAACAAATATTTCTTCACAGCAAAGACCATCGTTATATCACTGATTGTCTGTGTCTCCACTGTACATTGCAGGTATCAAGAAAAGGAAGATTCCTGAGAAGATCCAACAGTTCATCTGTATTTATTTTTGCTACCATTTGATACTGTGTGTTACAGATGTATAATGCATGCTTAGAAGAACTACACTGAACCTTGTCTTTTTTTTTCTCCGTTTGCATAAAAATGGTAAAATGTGCAAATTATAGTCTCCCAGTTGCACTTGCTGAGTCCCATTTAATGAAGCTGTCTAGGTCACTGTCGAAGTATGTAGCATGTTAATTTACATTGATAAGCTACAAGCTGAACCCCAAAATTGTAAGCAGCAAATTTGAAGAAAATTGAAATGTTCAGCGTGTTATTGAAATATAGCAACAAATTAACCACAGTACTATGCTAGATATGATTGTATAAAGTACACACAGTAAACAAATTAAAGATCAATCCCCAAATAGCTGTTAATAAATGGGTTTGTGTATGGTCGCTTAAGTTTTACTTTGTATTTGTACAATATTTATAACAGCATTTAACATCACTGAAAGAAAACCCTGAACCTTTGAATATGAAATCAGTATTTTCCTTGATTTTGTAACGGTGTTTATTGGTTTAATTCGATTAAAGCATTAAAAAACGGTCTACTATTCACAATCATTTTCCTACCTGGGACAACCCGTGCATCACGTCACGTGACCGGAAAACATGGCCGCTTCCTGATAACTTCTATAAAGAGGAGAGAGCTTGTTTATTTATATTTAATTTAACAACTGGATTCGGCAATTGAACCTTTGAGCGACATCTTGTATTATATTGGAGAGGTGATCGTGTTTACGGACTGGCTCACCGTACATAGTCGTTTTTTGTTTAGAAAATGAAGCTGCGCGTCCAACTGCAATGTAAGAATTTACATGATTACCTGAAAGAGTTGAGCCCGGAGATCCTGGACAGACTGTACAACCATCCGGCGACATGTTTGGCTGTGTACAGGTGGGCTTTGTATCATATCATTTAATGGAAGTTAGTGAATGCGTAGCATAACTAAATAACCTTACGGTCATAATTTCCAGAGAGCTGCCTTCCTTGGCGAAAAATTATGTGATGCGAATGCTGTTTCTGGACCAACCTCTTCCCCAGGCAGCAGTGGCTTTATGGGTGAAAAAAGAGAGTCAGAAGTAAGCTAAGCCTATGGTTTCCTTTACTTTCCTATGGTTATTTCCCCTAGTGTCCTCCAGGGTTTTTGGATCATGCAAGTTCTGGTGTGCAAGTATTAATAGCGGTATACAATCATTTCATTGGAGGATATAATGGCTGGCGCACAGAATAAACATTTGTAACAGACAAGAGCTGGATTGACACTGGTAACACTGATCTTTTCGTTTTTGCTCCTCGATTTTCTAAAACAGAGCTCACGACGAGTGTGTGTCAGTGCTGACGGGGCTGAGGCTGTGGCACACACAGCAACTACAGGGTGGGCTGCAAGGCAACATTTTAAACCCCATCTTTAAAGACAATCTCAGGATTGCTCTTCTTGGGGGGTATGTTTATTTTTTTGTTACCAATTTTTATTCCAATAAATTGGTGTGAATGGGTCCATTTTGAATGGGGGGCCACCACAGCGTAGCTAACAATATACTACTTGTTGTGACACGCTCTTTTCTCTCTGAATTGTTTGCGCAGGGGCAAAGCTTGGGCAGACGAGGGAAGCAGCCTGGGACCTGACCGCCATGCACGGGATGTGGTCAGTCTGGACCGCTATGCGATGGAGCGCTGGGAAGTCATCCTGCAATTCATGGTGGGCTCCCCCAATGCTGCTGTTAGCCAGGACCTAGCACAGCTGCTGACACAAGCGGGCCTCATGAGAAGGTACACACACACACACACACACACGACACAGGGCCAGCACAGGCCAGCTGCCATGTGCATAGACACCCATACTGCTGCACTGTTTTTCAGTGACCCGGGGGAGGCACCCTGTATTACCTCGGCTGGGTTCCAGTTCCTCCTTCTGGACACGGCTAGTCAGCTGTGGTACTTCACCCTGCAGTACCTCAACACCGCACAGGTGCCAATGAATCCCAGCAGCACCACGCTAATGCTACAAACTCTTACATGCATAAATCCAATTTACCTTCTGGGATTAAAGTTCATCTTTATTGGTAAATAAATTGATGATTGTGTCGTGGAGTAAATTGTAGTCGTAGTAATTGTAGTAAAGTTGAATTTAATCCAACCAAGGAATGTATTTCTCCACGTCAAGTCACATCAGGTCAACGTTACATTAAGGTTGTTTGTTTAACTGTCCTAGTCTCGGGGCATGGACCTTGTGGAGATCCTGTCCTTCTTATTCCAGCTCAGCTTCTCCACTCTTGGCAGAGTAAGTGCACAATAGTTCACTCTGACTATCAAACCACCGCTACATTTTAAAGAGGGAAGGTATTTTGAAATGTGCACAGGCAGTCTTGAGTGTGCCTCCGCTGTGATGTCTCTTTTTTATAACCTTAAAATCTTTAACCTATCGTTTATTAGCCCACCCACCCATGTGTCATTTTCAAAAGTAAAATATTGCATTAATTTAACCCACATGGCCAAACTGGTGGTGATTTATGTGTTTATTATTATCTCTTGACCGTTATACTGATTACACTTCCACACCTTGTTGCCTCAGGATTACTCTGTGGAGGGCATGAGCGAATCACTGCTTACTTTCCTTCAGCACTTACGAGAGTTTGGCCTCGTATTCCAGAGGAAGGTAAGGTGCTAAATATCATGAATTCCCCCTTCAACCACACTATTTATATATTCTTCCTACTTGTATTTGTACTTGACAAGTCTATATATGAGTTTATATATAGTATGGTATTGACAAGTATGAATGAACAAGGTATGAAGTAATTAATTGCATGCATTTGTTAAATTTGTATAAGATAAGCATGTAGTAAAACAGGTTGCCATGGGAATGCAACAAGGGGATCAGAGATGCTGAAAAATGAGACTCTGGGGGCAACATTGAATCCTTATTTCTTTGTGTCCTGAAAACGCCCTAATGCATTTTCTATTTGCCCTGACGCCTTAGAGAAAATCCAGGAGGTACTATCCGACCAGACTCGCCATCACACTGGCTGCAGGCATAACAACCAAAGCTTCATCTTCTTCCAATCCCATGGATGTCACCTCTGGCACCGGTGACACTAGCTTCATCGTGGTTGAAACCAACTACCGCATATATGCCTATACAAGTATGTCCATGCACAGGATGGTTGAAAAGTGTAATTGCACTTGCTTCAGTTTCAGCCTGTCTCCTACCCCATAACATGATTCAAATTATATTTATAATTTAGAGTATATAGTTATAGTAGCGATATAGTTTATTGTAGTGTTACCAACATTGTTCTTATAAAATATTTCTGCTAATAGGAAAATGCATGGTAATTGTCAAGTGGCACCCCTGTTCTGACAAACTAAATACTATGAGAAATTGCATTTTGTTTCAGAATATACCACAAGCTATAACCTCAATGTGTGAGTTATATAAATATAATCAACAAGAAATCATAGTGAGATTTACTTTATTAATTCATAAGGGATTGGTAGTTCATAATGAAAGGTAGCCGACATTGTCAGAAGAACATCATTAAAGGCTTGCATTTTTGTAATTAATTTTTTTATTGTATTTTTTGACTCCCAGACTCTGAACTTCAAATAGCTCTGGTAGCTCTGTTCAGCGAAATGCTTTACCGCTTCCCTAATGTGGTGGTGGGACAGGTCACAAGGGAGTCTGTGCAACAAGCCATTGCGAACGGAATCACTGCACAACAGGTATGGAAGGCATGCAATGCATCATGACATCTTCTTTTTCATATTATTAAGTAATTATTACGATGGTAGCCATTTTTGTAGTCAATGTGTTCACACTAGAAAGGTGAAACTGAAAAAACTATCATTCAACTGCCAAGAATGCCCATTTACGTCGAAATGGAAGTCTGCACCTATAAACGTGAAAAACAAATGTGCGCTCCTGTTATAAAACTGAAAAGAAACGCACAAATAAATCAATGTTCACGTTTTATTTATATTGTCAGGCCTTGTACAATAAAAAGAATAGGCCAAAATGCCGCATGCGCATAAGACATCACTACAGGCAAAAAAGAAGAGAGAAGAGTGCGAAAGCTGGCAAAATATAAACTTCAGCAGTTAAATAATAACCAGTAACAACAGGTGGTGGTTTTTGAGTTGGCTTAAACTATGATTAATTAATTAACTAATGTTTCAATGTTAATTGAAAATTAATGTTAAAATTCTTTTTGGGTTGTGACTTAACGCCTAATGACACATGTGGGTCCTGAGGCTAGGGCAGTTGAGAACGAGAGTTACGTATGTAACTACGGTTCTATGAATTCTGGATGACCGCCAGAGGCAGTGCTTAACACTGGATGTTATCCATCGCGCATGCGCAGGTCGAGTATTTAATATCAACAAAGTCACACGTGACCGGGGATGACGTCGGGCCGCCCGTCTATATAAGCCCACGTCACTCTCCAAGATGTCCCTTCAGAATCTTCTCGCAAGATTCCGAGTGACAGAGAACTCTGGCGGTCATCCAGAATTCATAGAACCGTAGTTACATACGTAGCTCTCGTTCTGTTTCATTCTTACTGACCGCCAGAGGCAGTGCTTAACACTGGATGACTATTACTAACGTAGTCACGAGGAATCCTGTCCTCGCCTATTAGGAAGGTCCTGAGGGTTCCTGAAAAACAGCTGCAGCCACTGCGTGGTGAGCAGCTACATTGACCCTGTAAAATCGGGCAAAGGTGCACGCTGAAGCCCAGGAGGCCGCTGCACAAATCTCACTTAGAGGCACTCCTCGTAGTGCTGCCCAGGAGGTGGAGACACTCCTGGTGGAATGTCCTCTGATGTTAAGAGGCAAAGGCAGTCCTCTTGACTTGTATGCCTCCTCAATTACCTCCACCACCCACTTGGAAAGCCTCTGTCTGGACAGCGCTTGCCCCTTCCTCGGGCCCCCGTAGCAGACAAACAGGGCATCAGACTGGCGAAAACCAGCAGTTTCCTGTATGTAACATCTCAAGGCTCTCACCGGGCAGAGTAGTTCTGCTGAACTAGCTTCCTCATCCGGTGGGTGTGAGGGGCCATAAGCTGCTAGCTCTATGACCTGATTATAGTGGGCCGAAGGCAGCCTCTTTGGAAAAAAAGATGGGTTAGGCCACAGTGCCACCCCTGTGCCATCTGAGTTCCAGCGTATACACTGTTCACTCACTGACAATGCATGAAGCTCACTCGCACGCTTGGCTGACGCGATCCCTAGAAGAAAGGCACTCTTTGCCGACAGCCATTTCAGTGGCGCCTGATCCAGGGGCTCAACCGGGGGGAGACGGAGGGCTCCAAGTACCAGAGGTAGGTCCCATGAGGGAACCCTGACAGCCCGTGGGGGATTCCTCTGCTGGGCTCCTTTAAGAAATCGGGTCACCAAAGAATGAGACCCCACCGTCTGGCTATCAACCTTAATGTGCCTGGATGAAATGGCAGCCACATAGACCCTTAAAGTCGAAGCAGATGGCTTCTTTTCCAGTAAGGACTGCAAAAAACGCAGTATCATTGGCACTGAGGAACACTCCGGTACCTCTCTCTGAGCCTCACACCACTTTGCAAATATCTTCCACCTGTTAGCATAAAG
Source organism: Merluccius polli (assembly GCA_030340625.1). NCBI lineage: Eukaryota > Metazoa > Chordata > Actinopteri > Gadiformes > Merlucciidae > Merluccius > Merluccius polli. The sequence goes on along the minus strand of JAOPHQ010003697.1, from coordinate 525,397 downwards.
TGCCCTGGTGGATGGAGCTCTTGAGTCTATGATGGTTTGAACTACCTCCTTGTCACATTCCATTATAAGTGGATCGGGCCCCTCAAGGGCCAAACCCATAGCTGCAGGCACTCTGGTCTGGGGTGCCAGATGTGGCCCCCCAGCTGTGAGAGCAGGTCCTGCCTCTTCGGCAGGCACCATGGATCTCCATCCAGCAGCCTGTACATTACTGGAAACCAAGGTCTCCCTGGCCAGTTTGGGGCAACCAGCAGGAGTCTGTGGTTCCCCTTCTGAACTCTGTGTAGGTGGAAATGGCGGGAAGGCATAAAGGAGCTGACGTGGCCATGGATGTGCCAAGGCATCCTGTCCCATCGGACTCGTCTCTGACAGAGAGAACCAGAGAGGGCAATGTGTTGTGGACTCTGAAGCAAACAGCTCCACCTCTGCTGTGCCATATTTGCTCCATATTGCCTCTACTACCTCTGGGTGGAGTCGCCACTCCCCCGACGGAGGTTTCTGGCGTGAAAGAAAGTCTGCCACCGTGTTCTGTGGCCCTGGAAGGTACATAGCCCTGAGGCTGGAAAAGTAAGGGAGAGCCCATACAAGGAGTTGCTGTGCAACCTGTAATGACTGAGCCGACCTTGTGCCCCCTTGGTGGTTCACATTGTAGACAGCTGACTTGTTGTCGCATCGTACCAGAACATGTCTGCCCCTCAAATATGGCAGGAATTTGCGGAGCGCTAAGTAAATAGCACGGAGCTCGAGCACATTTATGTGCTGCGTCCTGTGCTGCGCACTCCAGAGCCCTCTCACCGCCCTGTGCTGCCACACTGCCCCCCAGCCAGAGGCCGAAGCATCGGTCACCACCACGTCGCGACGTGAGGGGATCGAACCCGGTGTGACACCTTTGGCAAGATATGCCCTGCGTCTCCAAGGTTGTAATGCCAGGAGGCATTGACTGGACACTCTGACTTTCCTGGATCCGTGCAACCTCGGATCTAAGTGGAGGCCATTGGTCCAAACTTGGAACGGCCGCAAGTGGAGGAGGCCCAGTGGCACTATTGACGTTACTGACGTCAACATTCCCAACAGCCTGAGGAAAAGGCTGTACCTTACCATCCTGTCCTCCCGAAAATGCAGGAGGATCTGGAGTATGGCCTCTACCCGCCGTGGAGACGGGAAGGCAAGCATTTGGACGGAGTCCAGGGTTATGCCAAGGAACAGTACCTGTTGGCTGGGTATTAGACAACTCTTGCCATAATTGACTGTAAGACCCAACCTTTCCACATGGCCTAGGAGGGCTGTGGTGTCCTGCTCTGCCCGTTCCCGGGTTGGAGCGCAAATAAGCCAATCGTCCAGATAAGGGAAAATTTGCATTCCGGTGGCTTGCATTGGTGCGAGCGCTGCCCGCATGCACCTTGTGAAGATCCGTGGGGCTAGTGATAACCCAAATGGGAGGACCCTGTACTGGTAGGCCCGCCCTTCGAATGCGAAGCGCAGGTATGGCCTGTGATGTGGTGCTATCGGGACGTGAAAATATGCATCCTTTAAATCTATTGATGTGAACCAGCTTTGCCGTGCGACGGCCTGGAGCACTTCTGCTGTCTTTAGCATGTGAAAGGGCAATACTTTCAGAAAACTGTTCAGCCCTCGTAAGTCCAGTATAGGGCGAAACCCATCCTCTTTCTTTGGAATTAAAAAATACACTGAGTAAAACCCACCTTGCTGTGTCTGAGGATCTACGATCTCGATGGCCTTCTTCGCCAGGAGGGTGGATACCTCCTGGCTGAGGGCCTGTTGCCTTGTGGGATCGCTGACTGTAGTCAATCTGATCCCCCTGAAAACTGGGGGCCGGCGTCGGAATTGGAGATTGTACCCCTGGGAAAGCGTGGCCACCACCCAAGGGTCTGTAGTGCCAACTTCCCCAGCAGATGAGGTGCTGCTGGGCGAAGCGCCCGACGCCCGGCCCTGAGCCGTCAGTACTTGCCCCCACGTCCTCTTGGGGCCCTGGGGGGGGGGGAAACCCCGACCCCTGACCCCTCTGTGCCTGGGGTGCTGGCCTTGTGGGAGCCCGCCGGGGTTGATAGGGTCGCTCAGGAGCTGGTGAGGTCCTGGGATAACCACTAGGACGCGCTGGCGGCAGAGGACGATTGGTGCCATAACCTTGTGGAGGCTGCTGTCTCGGTAGAGATGTAGCTCCCCGAAGGCTAGCAAACTGCTGCCATGTCTGGTTTGCCTGGATGCCACGATCCAAGGCCTGTTGTGCTGCTAGGCCAAACAGCTCCCCCGGAACTACGGGGAGAGTGCGGAGGGTTCTCCGGCATGGCTCTGATAATGGGGACTGGGCCAGCCAAACCTGGCGGCGAGCCAGCGTAAGCGACGACATCAGCCTACCAAGCTCTCTGGTCATAAAGGCAAACGCCTGCAAAGAAGTGTCACTTAGACTCTGCACTGAAGCATCTGCACTGGATGATTGCAAGGACTGAGACAGGGCCAGTATCAAATGGGACAAGGAGTTCCCGATACGACCCATACGTGCTGCTGTGTCATAGCACTTCGTTAATAGGTCATCAGTGATGCGACACTGTGGCCTGGGACAGCGAGCATTCGGCCTCAACACCTCCTCTGGTGCCACAATGAGGGAGGCAATGGTCGGCTCCACGTCTGGCATTCGGTCAAGTCCATGCTTGCTGGCATTCTGCATTGAAGCCAAGGCCCTGCTGTCACTGGTGTAATGAGATAGAGATCTGGGGTCTGGCCAGCATCTGTGAAGCTCCTCAATATATGGCTGGGAGGGAGGCACAGAAGGAGTATCTTGTGGCGGGACACGCCTAAAGAATGCACTAGCTTGAGCGATTGCTGCTGGAGCCTCATCCAACCCTAAGCGTGCCAGTGCCATTCGGACCACTGGCTTAACCGTGGCCGGGGAAGCTTCTGAGCCTGCCCTAGACCCACTTCCTACATGCTGGGAGCCGTCTTCAGAAGCCTGGGTAGAAGCCTCTACCTCGCCCTGTCCTCATAGAACTGGCTACAGGAAGCCCTCGTAGACAGGGCATCTCCCTCCCATTCTGGTGTGGTTGGAGCCTCAGCCTGAGGGATTGACCCCTGGGTTGACGCCAACCTGACTGGCTGAAGGTTAACGAGCAAACTCTTAATCTCAGCGAACTCTGACACTAGCTTGTCCACTTTGGCAGCATAACCAACCTTCTTCCTGGGCGGGGCAGCCCTGGGTGGGGAGTGTACTCGTACCACTTGTTCTCTTCCAGGCGGGGGAAGCTCACCTTCAACCTGAGGTCCTTCCACCTCGGCTAGTCTTGCCACTTTCAGCCCATGTGGCATGAAACTGCAATTCATACACTGATCGTCGGACAGCCCCTCCCTCAGGTGGACCACACCTAGGCATGCGGGGCATTCATCATGTCCATCTAGGGCTAGCAGTGGAGCCATGCAAGTGCGGCAACCATGTGAGCCTAACATGTTGGGGGAATTAAGCTATCCAAAATAGTCTCTTCCCAGAGTGCAGTAGTTACTACTGAGCGAAAGCACCCATCAGTAATAATTCAAACTCAAACTAAAAAACAGTTGGGTTTTTTTTTTTTTTTTTTTCGAAATTAATTTATCTTATTTTTTCTGCTCTTGAATTCCAAACAAGGGAGTACACGCTTTAACAAGCGAAAACACTCGCCAGGGAGCCTTTAATTAACTGAAACGAAAGTTGCCACAAAAGGCAGCAAAACGCCGGTAATGGCAATCTCCGATGCAGCGAGGCAAACAAAACAAGACGTAAGCTTAAGCGGGTGCCGAAAACAGGATCCCCTTATCTTATTTAACTTTAAAGCTAACACAGAGAATACTTACCTTAGCCACAGCGTTATGTGAGCCGAGCTCACCGGCGAAAAAAACAGGTATGCGGCGTTCATAACATAGCCGTGCGTGACTAATCGCAGCCCTTGGAGGACGAATCCATGGCTCCAACCATGCGGTTGCAGGGCTACCAGCAAAGAGTCACCGGCTAATATTGCTTTTATTCAAGCTTATTTTATACTCTAAACCTGTATTCGCTACTGCGAGAAGATACAAGGGACATCTTGGAGAGTGACGTGGGCTTATATAGACGGGCGGCCCGACGTCATCCCCGGTCACGTGTGACTTTGTTGATATTAAATACTCGACCTGCGCATGCGCGATGGATAACATCCAGTGTTAAGCACTGCCTCTGGCGGTCAGTAAGAATGAAATAGAACCACTGTTCTAGTGGGTGATACTACTTCAGGTAGAACATTAGAGCAGTCAAATACATATGCCAAAACAATATGTTAAGCTTCTTGATTTATATTTTTTTTATGGTGTCATTATAAAAAAAGTCATTCCATATAAAACAGAAAAAATGAAATGAAATTGCATTCAGATCGTATCTAGTGAAACTGTTTATATGCCCATATATATAAACTGTTTCACTTGGAAATCTATCATAAGGGGAAACATGTTCTGAGAACATTGGTTTGCAGTTTCAGTAGAGAAAGTAATGATTTGAAAAACACTGTGATTGGAAATTAGCTAAGGTGAAAAATTACATTTAAAAGAATGAAGCACCCCTTGGTGAAAGGTAATGAAAGTGAACATATAATACATCAGTATAAAAAAAAATAGCACCTCACAATTGTTTTTGCAAATCTGTCATTCAGGCTGTTCTGTGTCCATGGGTTTCCAGTTATAATTGAAGGAAGTCTCTTTTTCTAATCTTTCTCTAGATCATACACTTTCTAAGGACCAGAGCGCACCCTGTCATGCTCAAGCAGGTATTTTGAAGTGCTGTCCCCCTCCCCTCTCCCCACAAACCCTTCCCTTCTCCTGTCTACCAGGCCTTTATTACAATGTGCCAATTCCAGTAATAATAGTTGACTGGACTGTTGCAGCCCCACGACCACCACCATCCTCAGATTGACTAATCAGGCCGCTGATCGTTGCTTAGCACAACCTTTTCACTTTGCTTCAACCTTTTCCTTTGTGCCTCAGACACCGGTGGTGCCTTCAACCATTACAGATCAGATCAGACTGTGGGAGCTGGAGAGAGATCGATTACAGTTCACAGAAGGTGAGTGAGTCAGCGTGCGAGTGTGTGACCCTGCTTACTGTCTCTTTGCTGGTACAGCAAGCATGCACAGGCATGCTAATTGGGTGAAAGATGATATTGCTAGCAAGCACACTACTGGCAAAGTGTTATTTGTGTATTGTGTTGGTAGGGTTTTGTTATCATTAGAGCTGGGCAATGTCAATTATATACGAGTTAGCTTTTACATGATTATTTTCAATATTTATTTTATATCTAAGAAATATGCAAATCATTTTTTCAACATTGTCACAATGAGACCATGGAATGGATATTTTCCATTTTTTATTTAATTAAAATTCTTATAGCTCTTATATTTTTTCATATTGCCTTGAAATTGGTCTTTAAACACTGTTTTCCAAAAGCTGACAGACAAAAGCATCAGAATTATTTTCAGTGAGTACCTGGTAGTCTGTCAGAGTCACAATGTTGATTGATTTTCTTTTCTTGAGGCTCTATTCGTCCTGCCTGAAGGTTATGACTGACGGGGGCTGTCTGTTGATAGCCCCGACACAATAATAGCTTGAGTTGTAACTCTTTTTCTGTGGAATGTTGTATGCTGTGATGGAGTGGATGGAGTAGTGATGTTTTGTTTGCCCTATAACCTCACTATTCTCACATGTTTCTCAGTGTGTCTCGCTCTGAAAAACCTTTTTCTAATGCTGCGGCTCCTCTCTCTCTGTCTATTTCCCTGTCCCAGGAGTGCTCTACAACCAGTTCCTCTCCCAGGCTGAATTTGAGGTGTTGAGAGACCGGGCTCAGGTTAGATTTGTTTTGTCAGTCATTTAGAAATCAGACTAAATGTGTTTTCTTCAGAACAATATGAGCACACTCCTCCCAAATAAGTACTATTCTAGACCTGCTTGCTTTTACGGACAGAATTATGCACTATCCCTGTTAAGATCAAATTCTATGTTTTAAGATTCTGCCTGTCTATATAATGCATTATACAGGTCAGGCTAAGAGACTGCTCTTTAATTAATGTTATTGATGCCTAACCTTTTGTTTGTTGTTTAGGGTCTTGGCTGTTTGGTGTGGCAGAATGTGCAACATAGAGTGATGGTGGTGACTCCACATGGACACAGTGAAGTCAAGAAGTTCTGGAAGAGACACAAATCCAACACATAAAATAAATGGAAATAAATGATGGGAATGAGCAGCAATGTCTGAAGATTCACTGTCTATTTAATTGTTTCATTTTTGCAAAGAAAGTAATGTGGACTCGCATGGAGAATAGCCTCCATGGATGTAGCAGAATTATGCTAGTGAATGTCAATTTTGGATTAAAAATGTATATGAAAATGAATTGTGTATTTCTTGCATCATAATGGGAATAATTAATTTAGGCCTGTTTACATAATTGTCCATTTTGCTGTTATGTTTTCCTGTTGTCTTTTTGCACATTACGCCCAAATGTTGATAAAGGTTTCCAAATATTTCTAGGAAATTACCAATTCAAAAATGTATTTAGTCAGACGGGAGAAAACGGAGATGGGATTGATGAGAACAATTCCCATTTACCTCAACTACGAACTTTAGCGAAGAGTATAGTTGAGGTGAGGATGCATCTCCAGTCGATCAGCAGAAACGCAAACCATTCAGATCAGACTACGAGGAATTAGCTAGCAGCTGCCCGAGGAAAAGGTACTTCTCCCGGATGACTCGTGGGTTTGTCTAAACCGGGAATATCGCATTACATTACATACACTATGGCTGTTATAGACGTCGCACGGCGCTTCGCACAACGCTGTCTGGCTCTACTCAATAAACACGGGCGATAAATCCAGACGATAGGAGCAGGCCGCAAATGGAGCCGGGGAGCTCGCGTCGAAACCTGCCGTGTCCAGGGGACCCTGAGCCGGGGGACCTGCGGGAGGAGACCCCGGGAGAGGAGGCACAGGATGGAGACAGCGGGCTGAGAGATGGAGGAGGAGGGGGCGGGCAGGACAAGGACACCGCCAACAAGATGGATGAGGAAGAAACAGATGCGCAGGAGAAAGCTGACGAGGATGAAGGGGACGACAAATATGAAGAGGAACTGGACCCAAGAATTCAGGCATAAATAGATAAACACATGAAGGGTTAAAAAAGTAGCCATGTGTATTTTGCATACGCATCCTTTATTTTAGAAGAGGTGGTTGCAAGCTGATAGATAATCTTTTTGTTGTGCAGTTATAACTAAGTACGGTGTTTGATGTAGACTTCTGATATTGTATTTTAGACCTACAGCCACATAGTTATATCTTACATAAGTAGCATTTCCTGAATTGTTATGTGCTATCTAGCGACGGATCTGACCATCATTGAATTCTGTGTTTCTAGGGGGAGCTTGAGCACCTCAATCAGGCCAGTGATGAAATCAACAAGCTGGAGCTGCAACTTGATGTGAGTGAGCTCTTTGTCACTGACCACACAGTGCCAACCATCAACAAACTGACCATTCTTTTCATTAGCACACGCACAAATGTAGTAATGAATAGTAATGTAATTTATTTTGTTTATTGAACCTTTATTTAACCAGGTTGGTCTCATTGAGATTTAACATCTCTTTTACAAGAGAGACCTGGCAAAGAATTCATGATACAAGAATGTGTTTTCTTTTGTGGACATTTTGTAACTTTTGATCATTATTTCTTTCCATTCCAGGATGGCAGGTCAAGCTACAGGAAAATACTCACAGATTCTGCCAGAAAACTAAATGCCCAAGGATCAAAACTGGGCACATGTATTGAGAAAGCAAGGCCCTACTATGAAGCCCGTAGACTTGCCAAAGAGGTGTGTATCATGTTTTTAAATGAAAATGTCAGCGAGTTTGCGTTGCTGCTCAGATCCCGGGTCTCCACCCTATTAAACATCTCATGCTTTTCCATCACCGGCCCATGCTATGCTCATACACATTATAGCTTGCAATTTTGATCGTCAACTATCAAATATGTTGTTTGTTCAGAAACAACAACCATTTTAAATATCAACATTGGAAAGGACAACACCAACTGACACAATAATACCAAAGCACACACAAAAAAACACAAAGTGGCATTCCACTGGTTGCTTTTTACGCCATTGTCCTTCTTGTCTTTCATAATTAGTGTGAATGCTCGAGCATTCACACTCTAGATATCGAAATCTTTATTAGTGTGAATGCTCGAGCATTCACACTCTAGATATCAAAATCTTTATTATTTTTATTTTTATTCTTCTTCCGAACGTTTTTTGGCACTCTTCTCCTTCTTCATACTTTCAGCTACAGAAACCATTCAAATATCAAAATGTTCAGATTTGTTACGACATTATGGCTATCTATTCGGATTTTTCATATTCATTCAACTTTTCAAATTATTCTACTTTTTCCACCTTTATTTTTCCAATATAAATCAAGCCTCTTATTCTTCCAATGCTTTACATCGTAACTAATTCAAATTTCAACCGTTTCCCATCGTTCAAACAATTAAACTAATCTAGAGATTTGTATCTATCTAGCCGTGTTCACGAAATTTCGATAGCTGTTATACTTTTTTCTGTATCGCAGTTTTAGTTTCAAATCGTCATATTCTACCATTCGTCCCATTGTAACCGGCGGACCTTCCACTGTTTAAGACGTCGTAACTAATTCATTCACTTTTCAACCGTTAACCTTCATTCAAAAAATGTCACTAATCTACAGATTTGTATATTCAATAATAACGATATCCAAACGAAATTTCGATAGCATTTATATTTATTCAGAATCACAGTTTAAGTTTCGGGTTCTCTTCAGTTGATCTCACAGTTACACATCGATTACACATTGATCTCTGACAGTTACACATCGTAGGCCTAACTAAATCAATTCTCAATCGTTTACCTTCGTTCAAAAAATGTCACAAATCTACAGACTTGTATATCCCATAATATCCAAACGAAATTTCGATAGCATTTATATTTATTAAGAGTTTCACAGTTTAACTGATTCCTTTTCAGTTGACTTCACGTTGACGCTCGAGCGAGGGGACGTTCAGCAGTGTTGCCAGATTGGGCTGCTTTTTGAGGATATTCAGACAGTGTTGCCAGATAGGGCTACTTTTTGAGGACGTTCAGCAGTGTTGTTACTACTTCAGTTACTTCTACTTCAGCTATTAGTATTACTAATTCAGCTACTACTACTTTCAGCTACTTCTACTATTTCAGCTTCTACTACTACTTTCAGATTCTTCTACTATTTCAGCTTCTACTACTACTTTCAGATTCTTCTACTATTTCAGCTTCTTCTACTACTTTCAGATTCTTCTACTATTTCAGCTTCTACTACTACTTTCAGCTTCTTCTACTATTTCAGCTTCTACTACTACTTTCAGATTCTCCAGATCAATTCATTTTATATTTCTGCTTTGCGCTTATCATTCAGCTTCCAGCATTCACACACGTTTTCTGCAGGAAATGCATTTTCTAGTTAGTGTGAATGCTGGAGCATTCACACTCTAGATATCGAAATCTTTATTATTTTTATTTTTATTTTTCTTCTTCTTCCGACCGTTTTTTGGCACTCTTCTTCTTCATACTTTCAGCTACAGAAACCATTCAAATATCAAAATGTTCATATTTATTACGACATTATGGTTATCTATTCAGATTTTTCATATTCATTCAACTTTTCAAATTATTCTACTTTTTCCACCTTTATTTTTCCAATACAAATCAATGGGCGGACGGCTTATTCTTCACATTCTTTACGTCGTAACTAATTCAAATTTCAACCTTTTCCCATCGTTCAAACAATTAAACAAATCTAGAGATTTGTATCTATCTAGCCGTGTTCACGAAATTTCGATAGCTGTTATACTTTTTTCTGTATCGCCGTTTTAGTTTCAAATCGTCATATTCTACCATTCGTCCCATTGTAACCGGCGGACCTTCCACTGTTTACTTCCACTGCTTTACGTCGTAACTAATTCAAATTTCAACCGTTTCCCATCGTTCAAACAATTAAACAAATCTAGAGATTTGTATCTATCTAGCCGTGTTCACGAAATTTCGATAGCTGTTATACTTTTTTCTGTATCGCAGTTTTAGTTTCAAATCGTCATATTCTACCATTCGTCCCATTGTAACCGGCGGACCTTCCACTGCTTTACGTCGTAACTAATTCATTCACTTTTCAACCGTTAACCTTCATTCAATAATAACGATATCCAAACGAAATTTCGATAGCATTTATATTTATTCAGAATCACAGTTTACACATCGATTACACATTGATCTCCGACAGTTACACATCGTAGGCCTAACTAAATCAATTCTCAATCGTTTACCTTCGTTCAAAAAATGTCACAAATCTACAGACTTGTATATCCCATAATATCCAATCAAAAGGGGTCCACCGATCAAAAGAATCAATGGGTTTCATTAAATTAATTCGAGTTGTGAATAATATCATGTGAAGTCCGTTGCTCACTGTCTGTATGCTGGCTGTCGTAAATCTTCCGCTGCCGTAAAACGACGTTCACGTTCGAGCGTCATGGCGTCACCGCAGACCTACGACCGACTGGCGGGGGGGTGCCCCCAATAGTAACACAAACACACCGCGGACCTACGGCCGGGGGGGGGGGTGCCCGCAATAGTAACACAAACACACCGCGGACCTACGGCCGGGGGAGGGGGGGGGGTGGCCCCGGGGACGGACCATTGGTCCGACATCCCATTAGTCCGACATCCCATTAGTCCGAAAATGAATCACTGAATAGGGATCCCATTAGTCCGACATCCCATTAGTTCGAAAAAAAGCGGCCCATTGGTCCGACGTCCCATTAGTCCGACCATACACAGTAGAGATGGGTTAGGATTAGCCTAGGATAAGGGTTAGGGTTAGGCTAGGGTTAGGGTATGGTTATGTTTAGGTTTGGTCTAGGAGTCGGTTAGGGTTAGGCCAGGGTAGGGGTTTGGTTATGGTTAGGGTTAGGTTCAGGTTGAGGTTAACCTAGTATAGGTAAGGTAGATGTACCGTATTAAATTGCGTTACAAAGGGCGTATGGATATGGCATCCAAAAGGCGGATCCATTCACTCACACACAGAGGAGCGAGAACAGCTCAACACTGACAAGTAGCGTCAATATTTTGGTCATTAAGGACTATAAGCCTCCTTACCATTCATCCATGCATCTCTACATGTGTATCGTCGGACTAATGGGATGTCGGACCAATGGGCTTCTTTTTTTCGGACTAATGGTATGTCGGACTAATGGGATCTCTCCTCAATGGCTCATTTTCGGACTAATGGGATGTCGGACTAATGGGATGTCGGACCTATGATACGGAACCGTGGCCCCAATAGTAACACAAACACACCGCGGACCTACGGCCGGGGGGGGGGGGGGGGGCCCGCAATAGTAACACAAACACACCGCGGACCTACGGCCGGCCGGCGGGGGGGGGGGGGGGGTGCCCCCAATAGTAACACAAACACACCTTCTACTATTTCAGCTTCTACTACTACTTTCAGATTCTTCTACTATTTCAGCTTCTACTACTACTTTCAGATTCTTCTACTATTTCAGCTTCTACTACTACTTTCAGATTCTTCTACTATTTCAGCTTCTACTACTACTTTCAGATTCTTCTACTATTTCAGCTTCTACTACTACTTTCAGATTCTTCAGATCAATTAATTTTATATTTCTGCTTTGCGCTTATCATTCAGCTTCCAGCATTCACATGCGTTTTCTGCAGGAAATGCATTTTCTAGTTATTTTTATTCTTCTTCCGAACGTTTTTTGGCACTCTTCTCCTTCTTCATACTTTCAGCTACAGAAACCATTCAAATATCAAAATGTTCAGATTTATTACGACATTATGGCTATCTATTCAGATTTTTCATATTCATTCAACTTTTCAAATTATTCTACTTTTTCCACCTTTTATTTTTCCAATATAAATCAATGGCCAGCCTCTCATTCTTCCAATGCTTTACGTCGTAACTAATTCAAATTTCAACCGTTTCCCATCGTTCAAACAATTAAACGAATCTGGAGATTTGTATCTATCGATAGCTGTTATACTTTTTTCTGTATCGCAGTTTTAGTTTCAAATCGTCATATTCTACCATTCGTCCCATTGTAACCGGCGGACCTTCCACTGTTTAAGACGTCGTAACTAATTCATTCACTTTTCAACCGTTAACCTTCATTCAAAAAATGTTTACAATGCTTTACGTCGTAACTAATTCAAAATTCAAAAATTCAAAATTCAAATTTCAAATTCAAATTTCAACCGTTTCCCATCGTTCAAACAATTAAACGAATCTAGAGATTTGTATCTATCTAGCCGTGTTCACGAAATTTCGATAGCTGTTATACTTTTTTCTGTATCGCTGTTTTAGTTTCAAATCGTCATATTCTACCATTCGTCCCATTGTAACCGGCCGACCTTCCACTGTTTACTTCCACTGCTTTACGTCGTAACTAATTCAAATTTCAACCGTTTCCCATCGTTCAAACAATTAAACGAATCTAGAGATTTGTATCTATCTAGCCGTGTTCACGAAATTTCGATAGCTGTTATACTTTTTTCTGTATCGCCGTTTTAGTTTCAAATCGTCATATTCTACTATTCGTCCCATTGTAACCGGCGGACCTTCCACTGTTTACTTCCACTGCTTTACGTCGTAACTAATTCAAATTTCAACCGTTTCCCATCGTTCAAACAATTAAACGAATCTAGAGATTTGTATCTATCTAGCCGTGTTCACGAAATTTCGATAGCTGTTATACTTTTTTCTGTATCGCAGTTTTAGTTTCAAATCGTCATATTCTACCATCCGTCCCATTGTAACCGGCGGACCTTCTACTGTTTAAGACGTCGTAACTAATTCATTCACTTTTCAACCGTTAACCTTCATTCAAAAAATGTCACTAATCTACAGATTTGTATATTCAATAATAACGATATCCAAACGAAATTTCGACAGCATTTATATTTATTCAGAATCACAGTTTAAGTTTCGGGTTCTCTTCAGTTGATCTCGCAGTTACACATCGATTACACATTGATCTCTGACAGTTACACATCGTAGGCCTAACTCAGGGGTCGGCAACCCGCGGCTCTAGAGCCGCATGCGGCTCTTTAGCGCCGCCCTAGTGGCTCCCTGAAGCTTTTTCAAAAATGTTTGAAAATGGAAAAAGATGGGGGAGAGAAATATATTTTTTGTTTTAATATGGTTTCTGTAGGAAAACAAATTAAATTTCAACATTTCTGTCAACGAAGATTTACGTCATAGCCTGCGACACACGTTTCTATCAGTAAGGCGGGATGCCAGGCAGGTGGCTGTTGTAAACAAACCGGCGGCTGTGTGATGGGCCATGGATCCCAAAGGGAAAAAGAGAAAAATAACTGAGGAGAACAGAGGATTCAACGTTTCTTGGACCGAATCATTTGCATTCATTGCCAATGCGGAAGGATTGCCTGAATGTTTGCTCTGTAGCGAGAAGTTGTCAAATAACAAAAAGAGCAATGTGGAAAGACATTTTCAGGGAAGGCATGCTACATTTGCAGCCGAGTACCCAGTTGGGAGTGAGAGAAAGTGCGATTGCATTACTTCTGGAGAAATTAGAGGAGCGCAAAAATAGATTTAAGAAGTGGATTGCATCTCCAAACTCCACTACTGCTGCAAGTTTTGTTGCAACCCGGGAGATAATAAAACGTGGCAAACCGTTCACAGATGGTGACTACATGAAGGAGTCATTTATCACCATATCAGAACACCTATTTGCAGACTTTAAAAACAAAACCGAGATAATACAAAAAATTAAAGACATGCCTCTCTCCGCTAAGACAGTGAAGGAAAGGGCTATTAAAATGGCAGGCAACATCACCGATCAGCAAATCAAGGACATTAATTCAGCGCCAGCATACTCAATTGCTTGTGATGAGTCCTGTGATGTGATCGATATTGAACAGACTGCGCTTTTATGCAGGTATGTGAACTCCGATGGGCCGCAAGAAGAAATTATCCAATTAATACCACTGAAAGGCCAAACACGGGGGGAGGACATATGTGAGGCTGTGCTTAAGTGTTTAAATGACAATGGGATAAACACCAACCACCTGATTTCAGTGGCTACAGATGGGGCACTCAGCACGAGAGGATCAAAAAGGGGGTTTGTGACTTTGCTACAGAAAGCATTGGATCGAAATCTGCTTGCATTCCACTGCATCTTGCATCAAGAGGCACTGTGTGCACAAACATTCCCATCGGAGTGTATGGCGGTGATGAACCTTGTGATCGAGATGGTGAACAAGATAATTGCAAAAGCATTGAACCACCGTCAGTTCCGTGCATTGCTTGATGAAGTTGACAGCGAATATTCCGATCTCCTGCTACACAACAAAGTCCGATGGCTGTCCAGGGGTGAGGTTTTGCGCCGCTTTGTCGCTTGTTTAGAGCACGTGAAAACATTTCTGAAAAGCAAAGACCTATACTACCCGCAACTTGAAGATACCGAGTGGCTCGAAAAACTGCACTTTATGGTGGATATGACAAGCCACCTAAACAAGCTGAATGAAAGTCTGCAGGGGCGGGGAAACACTGCACTGCAAATGCTGGAAGCTGTTCTATCATTCGAGCGCAAGCTGACTGTCTTTGCCAGAGATGTACAGCGAGGCACGCTCTCCCACTTCCCCTCCCTGAGAGAATTCAAAGAAGCCCATCACGATCACACACTCAACGGTGATTATTTGCAAAATGCGATCGTTGATATGCAAACTGCATTTGGGAGCAGATTTTGCGAGTTCCGAAAGGAAAAAATGACACTGTCTTTCCCTGTCACACCCCTGGAGATTGACCTGTCCTTGTTGAGCACATTTCCAGGAGTAAATCAAGCTGACCTTGAAATGGAAATGGCTGATATAGCCGACAAAGATTTATGGGTGTCCAAATTCAAATGTCTGACAGCCGAGCTTGAAGACGTCACTCGCCAGAAAGCCCAGCTTGCCCAAAGCCACAAATGGAGCGAAATTGAAAGCCTCCCTAACACCCGAGAAACTTGTCTATGACACATGGAATGCTCTTCCTGACAGTTATAGGAACATGAAGACATATGCATTTGGAGTATTATCCATCTTTGGATCAACATACCTGTGCGAGCAGATATTCTCAAACATGAACTACATCAAATCAAAATATCGCACCCGCCTCACAGATGAGAGCTTGCAGTCCTGCGTCAAGATTAAAGTTACATCTTACATGCCTGATGTTGAGAAGCTGACCAGTGATGTCCGAAAACAGAAGTCACATTAAACGGGTAAGAACACAATCCTGTCATAGGCACATTTTTAGTAACAAAGTGGCTGTTTTTATAAAGTGATATCTGATTTTTGTCAGTATATATTTGGAATGACACTTAGGGATATTATTGTGTTTTGTTGCTCAGGTCCGAGCATAGCTGCGTTGGTTGCGTGTCAAAAGAGAAGAGGATGCTGCTTCGTTTTACTCTTGCACTGACTTGCTTGGCATTTGCACAGACGTCAAACTTGAACTGTATTAATTTGATTTTATATACTTTACCTTTTCAAAAGGCTGATGTTTTATTTTTAAAAATGTAGGCTGCATTTTATTGCACTCTGTTGCCCAGATAAGGGGCACGTTATGCACGTTCCGTTTTGTTGTTGTTTTTTCGAATCCTCAAAATAAAAACGACATCAAAAATCTGATTTCTTTATTGCATTTCTTTAATTTCATCAAAGCAATGAAACATAATTCATTAATATTGTAATGAAGTTAAACTTGAGGCGGCATCGCACAACAGAGTAGTCACGTGGTGCGTCATTCTCTACAGGATGCACTGCAGGAAAAATAAACATTTAATCATGAAGGCTCATTATGTATTTGTAGTTAACTTAGTCATTTCGATAGTAGGCTAATATAGCTACTATAGATACATACAGCATGTGTTGCCTTCAATATAAGGCCTCTATAAGGCTTTTATTTTTTTGCGGCTCCAGACATATTTGTTTTTTGTTTTTTTGGTCCAATATGGCTCTTTCAACATTTTGGGTTGCCGACCCCTGGCCTAACTAAATCAATTCTCAATCGTTTACCTTCGTTCAAAAAATGTCACAAATCTACAGACTTGTATATCCCATAATATCCAAACGAAATTTCGATAGCATTTATATTTATTAAGAGTTTCACAGTTTAACTGATTCCTTTTCAGTTGACTTCACGTTGACGCTCGAGCGAGGGGACGTTCAGCAGTGTTGCCAGATTGGGCTGCTTTTTGAGGATCAGACAGTGTTGCCAGTTTGGGCTACCTTTTGAGGACGTTCAGACAGTGTTGCCAGATAGGGCTACTTTTTGAGGACGTTCAGCAGTGTTGTTACTACTTCAGTTACTTCTACTTCAGCTATTAGTATTACTAATTCAGCTACTACTACTTTCAGCTACTTCTACTATTTCAGCTTCTACTACTACTTTCAGATTCTTCTACTATTTCAGCTTCTTCTACTACTTTCAGATTCTTCTATTTCAGCTTCTACTACTACTTTCAGCTTCTTCTACTATTTCAGCTTCTACTACTACTTTCAGATTCTTCAGATCAATTCATTTTATATTTCTGCTTTGCGCTTATCATTCAGCTTCCAGCATTCACACGCGTTTTCTGCAGGAAATGCATTTTCTAGTTGTCCTTGAAACTGTCTTTCTCTTTTTAGCATTCCTCTTTCAGTCAAAGTTTCAGTATCCACACAATTTAAATGTTTTTATGTGGAGAGGGTTCCCATGTATTCTTAACACTGGTGTTCCACAAGGCTCATTCTTATGAACTTTGCTGTTCTCCATGCCTTGGGAGTGGCTAAGTCAAACCCACCTCATGCGTCACGCCTGGAAAAAGTTGTATGCCTATGGGAGTCAACGGAGCTAAATTAAAAAAAATTCTATTTCAATCTGAATCTCCCTAAAATGTTCTTGACAGGGTTTGTTTGATTGCAATATAGTAATATCATGTGGAAAATTCCACATCAATTAATATCTAGCTAGCCAGTAACATCCAGTACCATTGGTAGTTTGATGAGGTAAGCAAATCATGGTCGTTGTTTTTTTTACCCTTGGTTTCAAAAAAAGTGTTCCTAAAAGTGTAATTTCTTTACTTCAGGACTGTAACCGAAATAAACACTAGATACACCTTTTTAACCATAAATAGGAATGCTGACTTTCATCTGCAATAGAGCCTATAATGTAATTTTCTTAAGAAGTCTGTATGGGAAAAGCAACACATTTCACTGAAAGTTGGAACGCGACCAACATGGTAGCTTTTTTACTTTCCCTCCCTATTGACCATGACCTTTTCATGTCAAGCATGTCAAGTACTAAGCTGATGGCCATCTTTCTAAAGATTAAGAACCAACAAATAAACTGACCAGCAGTTGCTTGTTAATCAATGCAAAATCTTCAACACTTTTCAGGGCAGTTCACTGGCTTCCCATCTCCATTGTCATTACCACAAAACAAGAAACTTATCAGAGAGTGTGGACACTATTTAGTAGTGGTAGTAATAGACTAGTCACTAGTTACTTGAAGCTTCCATGTACAGTACTGAAGTGTTGGGAATGGACACTGATATCCCAAGGAATTCATTGCCAACAATCCTTTAAAGGATGTTCACCACCAATTATGGATACATTCTTCAGAAGAGGGTAGACCGCATCTAATCTCAAGGAGAACTGTTGGGAGAGGGAACTGGGCTAAAGGTTCTTTGACCCTGAAAATAGCAAATGTTGTTTGGTCCTTTTGACAAAATGAATAAAACCCTCCGGCCAGTCCCTTTACACTTGTCAACATCATAGTCCTTGTCAACATCATACTCCTTGTCAACATCATAGTCCTTGTCAGCATAGGTCAGGTGATAGAAACGTGGCGGGTGGAGACCTTTGTCTCTTGTAGAATCCTGACGCCACACAACTCCTTTTCCCATGGAAACATTTGGTTCCAGATGAATCAGGACTGGGGCTAATGTAAAATTGCACTTAAGTTCCTTGAACAGCTTATCTGCCCTTGATGACCAGGAACATTAGGGGGGCCACTGCCTTGATGAGAGCAGTTAGTAGAGCTGCCAATGTGCTGAAGGTCCAATGGGCCTACTTCGCTGAGGAGGGTTGGGGCAAAGATATGAAAAGGGCAAGGGCTTAAATATAGACAGTGCAGGCAGTGTGGTTGCACTGGGGCCCGTGGGATGGTGGGGCCCATAGAGAGAGCGGGTAATGTGTTGGGCGGAGAACAGCCCTTGTGAGTGATTCAGATTGCCACCTTCGGTGCCATTTGCTATATATATATATATATATATATATATATACTGTATATACTGTATATACATCTTTTAATCGTTTGTTTAAATCGAAAATCGAATCGAATCGTGACCTTAAAATCGAAAGTCAAATTGAATCATGACACCCCTATTATATATATATATATATATATATATATATATATATATATATATATATATATATATATATATATATGTGTGTGATATTATATATATATATATATATATATATATATATACCTGTATATGTGATATTGCTTTTCAAATATACCAAACATTATGGGCGCAGACACGAGGCTGATTGCAACAAGTTGAGACGTCCATCCCACCAGTGCTTACCGAACCTCATAGCTTACTTTAGGAAACCCTGCTGTCATTTAAATGTCTGTGATTGGAGTTTCTCTCTGTTCCACTAAGCCTACATACATACATTACTATTGCCTTACTTGTTAGTAAAAGAGAAAACTAAACAGAACTATACTGAGTGGATTGAACAAAGGCAAATGCAACCAAGTCCTATGAATTCCGGATGAAGGAATGAAATGGAACCCTTGCCATCAATTTCCTATTATTTAAATAAAATGTCTTATTTCTGGACTAACATAATTACCGGTATCTGTTATCCTCATATTCAAACTTGAAATTGATTTTCAACTCGAAACACTTTTTTTATTTGTTATATTAGGCCTATATCTATTCAACAACAACCATGCTCATGCTTTTCCTTTGTCTGTCTTTTGGTTGGTAAGCTTGTGTTGCTGGTGAATTTCTTTATCCACCAGCCACAGTGGCTGGTGACCAAAAAAGTTAACTTCAGGCTCTGGCACTGAGGCAGGTTTGCTTCTGCATTACTGACATCTTCTGGATTCATTAGGCCACAACAAATGAAACAATCATTAATTAATTAATGAATAATGAATCGCCTAATTAATTGTCTTATTATTCAACCAAAATAGTTTTATTTGAGTCCACTCCGCTTTTATTTATCCATGTCCACTTTTACTATTAAGACTTGAGACTTGACTTGGACTTGTGCCCAAAAGACTTGAGAGTTGACTTGGACTTGCGCCCCAAAAGACTTAAAACCAGCTCTGGATTACAAGAATGTTTAATTTAAGAGAGGGTTGTTGGGTTGGGTGAGTGTGTGGCATATTCATTAAAAATATTAAACAAATTGACTCTGGTGTGGAACTGGACATTCTACTTATGCATTACTTTCATAGTACAATTTCAGTTTTAGTTTCATGAACTGAGTTGTATATCACAATACTTTCACAATATGCTAGAGGCCTCATGTTTTCATCTCTTAACCTTCTGATGTATCCATGTTCTTATCTCCTGGTGTTATTATGGAAGGCTAAGCTGATGAGCATATGGTGTATCTCAATATAGCTTCCATATCATTAGTTAACAAATGCCCAAGCTGAGTGATCTGCCTCTAATCCATCATAATTGATTGCCTAAAATGTGCCCCTCGAATAAATGGGGCAAGAATGCCAGTCATGTTTAATGAACATTGCAGAGGATAATTTCAAGCAGTAATTGAACTAATGAAAGTATTGAGGATAAGGAGCATGGGTCTAATCGAACGTAATTAGGGGAATAATGGATAGGAAATTTGAAATAGGCAGCGCCATCATTTTCAAAGTTGTAAAAATATAGATCAGAAGATTCAAGGAAAATCTCGGAATTGCCAATGTTTGTGTTGCCAGTCCCTTCAGAATAGAAAAAAACATTCCTCCTCACTGCTGTTTATTATGCTGCCCACAAAACAGCCACCACCATCCTTCTGACAACTATCGAGTGAGACTGCCACATTAGAGCTTGCTGTCATAAAAATTATCACAACGATCCAAGCTAAAGTAGTCATCAATCTTACATCAGTGACCTTAAACATCTGTTTTGCTGTCCTTAGTAGCAGCCCCCTCCTTCCTCTGACTCAAAGCTGTCTACCCTGTCCTATGCTGTACATCTATAAATCACCTTTTTGTATTATGATCTCCCAAATCATTTTCAACATATCCTCCCCATGAATTTCCGCATAACATAAGACATAAGATTTATATACCTATGGCTAACATACAAAATCTCTTGTCTTGATTTTCTTTACACATTCCAAGTATTATTTTGATTACTGTTATTTTACTTTCGCTTTTCTCCTCTCTAATTACATGTCTATTACTTTTTGAACTCTTCTCTCTTAATTCATACAATGATCTTTCTTTGTTTCGAAGGAATAAAGGAATGTTTTAGGAAAAAGCCCTGCTCTTCATTTTCTATGCAGAATATTTGGTTTGCCCTTTTTTTGAGGTGCCATAACGATTAATAATGAAATATGGAGGAAACTTCTCACCCAGACTTTGACATACACAACCTCTGACCTTGATCCAGGCCCAACAGGAGACCCAGAAGGCAGCCCTCAGGTATGAGCGGGCCGTGTCCATGCACGCGGCTGCCAGAGAGATGGTCTACGTGGCAGAGCAGGGTCTCCTGGCAGACAGGAACACCCTGGACCCCACTTGGCAGGAAATGCTCAACCACGCTACTGCTAAGGTACGTCGTCACTCAAACATGCATGTTGTTACCTCAACAAGAGAGACCCACCCCTTCCCGGTGGGCTCGCAAGACTGCAGAGATTTACTAGTCCCTCGTCTTCCCGTTCACATCCTTGATGAAATAAATGTAGGGCAATTTTTGCTTTATATTGTTTATATGTTTGGTCCATATCAAACATTACAGAATTGATCTTGGTAACATGAGCAGGCTCCTGGTCCATGATATGTAGTCTCAGTGGGGAGGAAGAACCCAGAGCTGATAGAGGAGGTTTGAGAGCTATAGTTAGCTTCAAAACGGTCCATGGAAACATGGTGTCTCCATTGACCCACCCGTGTTCAAGACCCAAGCAGCTGCATTGAGATGTGGACTGAAGCTATCATGTCGTCAACCCATAAACCTGTTGGTGGACACCAGCTATTACAAGCGTCCAGAATGAGTTTCCTCCTGCAGGATGGGTTGACTCTGGTATAGGGAAAGGGGCTTAGTGATCCTGGAGAGTCGATCGGCTACTCCTCCATGTTGAGAGGAGCCAACTTCTGGGGTTCAGGCATCTGGTAAGCCTTCCTTTGAGATATATGAGGCACGGCCAATAGGGAAGAGACCCCGGGGCACGCCCAGGACGTGCTGGAGGGATTATATCCCTTGGATGGCCTGGGAATACCTAGGAGCTAGAGGAAGTACCCGTAGTAGCCGGGTAAAGGGGTGCCTGGATTGCTCTACTTGTCATTTGCTGTTGCGATGCTGTTGATAAAAGAAAAAAACTCACTCATTCAGTGATCAAAAACAGTCAGGACTGTGTTTTCTTTAAAGGGGGAGTCGACTATGCTATTTGTAATCCAGTAACGTTAGCAGGAGACATGAGGGCTCTTGCAGATTTTTTCAGATTCATTAAGATTCTCCTGGACA
The DNA here is from genome assembly GCA_030340625.1 of Merluccius polli. Taxonomy (NCBI): domain Eukaryota; kingdom Metazoa; phylum Chordata; class Actinopteri; order Gadiformes; family Merlucciidae; genus Merluccius; species Merluccius polli. Next base: position 503,557 of record JAOPHQ010003697.1, on the reverse strand, counting down.
GCTTTCTTTGTTGTGATTGATAGCTTGGGGGGGCAAAACTGAAGTTTAGTGCAGGCCAAACATAAAGAGCTTTGAAAGCCGAAGATATTTTAGCAACGCACCAAATTTAAATGTCTTGTAGTACAATGAAGTAATTTTAGCTAGAACCCAAAAAGAAACAGACAAAATGGTAATGAATCGCAATTATTATAGGAGGCTGACAGATTCTAAAGCTTGTACTCAGTGGTGTCCTGCTCCCACTGATATTCCCAGGGTGGACAATTGATAGGGGGAAGAGGCTAAAGCATTCACTTTGTAGTAGCTATTTGGTACGCTGTGCCATGCGCCAAATGTGTATGAATGAACCCTATGTAACTGTTACTTACAGCCACCTTTTCTTGTTATGCGCGTTCATTTGTCAAAAGCTTAGCATATAGCTTTCGCCTTAGGAAATCAATCTGTGTCAGTCAGTACAGAGTTTGTGGACTTAATAACAGGATCTTCAGGAGAATCTGACAAATAATAAATAATAATTTAAAAACTGTAAAACCATTTAACCGTACACTGTGCACACTTGTGAATCGTTAGATCAAAATAAATCAATAGCTTAGAAGTTAAAATGACACAGGTAATTTTACACTGGCCTATTTACCTACCATGGGGAATATCGCAAGCTGACACAAATGAAATATCATAGGTCATGGATTCTGTAACTTCTGGCTGATTAGGATGTAGTGTGAAACCACAATGACCTCCGGGGCAATGCAGCTCCATCTAATCAATGACGATTAATGTGTAGTTTCTTTTATATCAAGGTTGGATGTGCTTATTGACAGAACTATTTTTACTCATCAAAAACTCCATTATTTCTATGCTGCTGGTGCATCGTAACTGAGCACATTCGTTCGTAATCATAATGGCACTGTCTTGACATTTCCAATTGAAGATGTTCTATGCTCTTGTCCCTCCCTCTCTTCGCGAGTAGACGCTTCGCTCTTCGCTCTCCGCTCTTACTTTCTTACTTTTCTTTTTTTCCCCCATTGTAATCTTATCCTTTTGCTACAAAATTTATGGAAAGCGGGTCCTGGATACTTCCAAATCACTGGGAGCTTAATTTATGAAAGTATCTGAAGGCTACCACTATTATTTCAACACTTTTTACTTTGTGAGTGTGGCCTATCAGCAGCATAAGCCTGCACTATACTGACTGGATTTGTGGAGCTCAGCTAAGCTAAGCTAATTAGCAACAAGATGCCTCCCTTTTCCACGGATGACTACTACAAACTTCTCCAGAAGATAGCAGTACTGGAGACAAAGATTCTGCGACTCGAAGTCAACATGGAGGTAAATGGTCAATATGGGAATGAAACCACTCTACCGATGACCCAAATCAGTGGAAAGGAGCAGGCTAACAGACAAATGCTTTGTGCAAAGCCAAGGCACAATTCATGTAAAGATAAATCGCCTCCCTCAGATATGGGAAGACGGTTAACAGGCAGAACCCAGCACCTGGAGACTCGTGATGATACTGAGTGGCCTGCACTGCCGTCACAGGAGGGTCTCTTCAACCCCAGTACCAAGGAGAAAACAGCCGTGGAATGTGGCTAAAACAAAAAGTAAGAGCAAACCGACCAAAGACACAGGGATTCTACTGGAGAACAGATTTGCTCCACTTTTACAAGACCCTGACTCCCCAAAAGAAAGGTCATCTTCCAGCACCGGAGAAAGGTATGAGGCTAAATCATATACTAAAAGGCTGCAGAAAGAGCTAACCACTGGGCCTCAAACGCTGATAGTGGGTGACGGAGCTGTGAATAAGACAAAACACTTTTTCAGCAAAAACACCAAAGTACTTTGTTTTACCAATGATATGGTGTCCGATATCTCAGAGAAAATTCTGGAAATCACTGCTGAGCATCCGACAGTGAAATCTCTCGTCATTCACACAGGAGCACTTGATGTTGTCAAGCAACAATCAGAGGTATTGAAACGGGATTTTAATGATCTGCTGAACAAAGTTCGATGTCTGAATACTGAGGTGTTTATCAGTGGACCTCTACCAACAGTTCGGCGAGGAGACGAGAGATTCAGCAGGCTGTTGATGCTAAACAGATGGCTCAAAGATACGTGTGCTGCTCAATCAGTGAACTTTATTGACAATTTCAATTTTTTTGGGAACGCAGACACCTCTTTGAGGCAGATGGATTTTGCCTTAACAAGTCAGGAGTACAGCTGTTAAGCTACAACATTTTTGATTTTTTGCGTCGGTCACCAGCAGCCCCTGCCAAGGACAAGAGGCGAGACAATCCAAAACAACAGATAAGACAGCCTTCTGGACAAAAACTACTACTGCCTGAGATAAGGAGTGACCAAGAAGGACAGGACACAGAGAGAGAGGTTTTAACGTCATCACCCTTACCCCAACACGAGGAGCTTCCCCCAGCCCCAACAACCCAACATGAGGAGTCTCCCCCAGCCCCACCAGGAGACTCCCAACTTTCACCCACTGGGACCCCATCCATGGAGCCAGTATCCTGTCATAATTACAGGATACTGGCTCTAAACCCATCCAGCCTTTCATTCTCTCCACGCAGTCCGGATTCCCCATTCCCCCTTTTTCTGGATTTCCAACTCACACCACGTCCAAATCCACGTCACAGAGCCCCCCCACCTCCTCTGACTCAGATAATCTGTGAGTCAGACTGATACGTGCCGGGTCCAGGCTGCAATACTGATACCAATAATGTTCTCCCCCAGGAAAAGTCAGGGCCCTATGGAGTTCAGATAGCCTTCTCAATCCCTGTGATGACAGGTAACAGAAGAAAGGTTAAACTGGTGAGAAATAAAAAGGGTAAATCTGCCAATTTATTAAGTATAGCATGTCAACCTCGAAATATACCAGTGTCTCCTGCTATCTCCACAAGATTAGCTCTACTCAATATCAGATCACTAGCCAACAAATCACTGTTAGTTAATGACGTCATTATGACCTATGATCTAGATTTTTTACTTCTTAGTGAAACATGGCTGACTGAAGGTAGCTGTGCTATTCTCAATGAGGCAGCACCAACAAATTTCAGTTTTATGAACAAGTGTCGAACTGGTAAGAAAGGCGGGGGAGTTGCTGCCATCTTTAAATCTGTATTTCAGTGCAAGGAAATTACGTTAGGTGATTTTAGCTCTTTTGAATATCTCTGTTTTTTACTAAAAGGTGTTCCAAAAATCCTTTTTTTAATCATTTATAGACCTCCAATTCATTGATGAGTTTGCTGAACTGTCAGTTATCTGCATTGATTACAACTTTTTTATCATAACAGGGGATTTTAACATTCACGTAGACAATAACATGGACACTAATGCCAAAGAACTCTCTGCTCTACTTGACACTTTTGGCCTCTTGCAACATGTGAAAGGGCCCACACACACTCGAGGCCACACTCTGGATCTGGTTATCTCTAAAGGTGTTAACATTTCTTCTGTTGGAGGACTTGGCTCTTTCTGATCATTTCTGTGTGTTCTTTGACTTACAGATCATTCCAAATGTTCAGTTAACCTCTGTGTCTGTTAACTATAACGCCAAACGTATCATATGTGATACATGAGTTTTTGAGCCCTCCACATGAGCAGTGTGACAATTTTTTCCCTGAAAAACCCGATGTATACAATTATATACATGCAATACACGGATAATCCACCAGGGGGCAGTCATTTCCTCACTAGAGTGCTTTCCAGCCATGCTACAAGATTGACACTAACCAGTAATTGGACACATGTGGTTATTGCAGAAGAAGTTTGCCAATTTTGAAAAGATTAAGGTAAGAAACAAATTAATTTTTTTCTGAAACATCAATAGGAACAGTTACTGGGTTGATGCAATGTGAAATTACTTAATATTTCATAATATATGGTTTAGTAAAACCGTGTTAAAAATGACGTATCAAATTTGATACAGCGGGTGTATAAGGTCATGTAACTCTAAATTAGTCAATTGTCATTTTATTGTATTTCATGCATTATAAATAACATCAAGCAACATACAGTCTTTTTATTTTTCAAGTAAACTAATTAAATGTTTAAATTACATTATTTGGTACATTCAGAGCAAAGAATTAGATATGCAACTTGCTGTATCATGATGATTGATGACTAGTTGGGTGTTGCATTGGTATGATTGATAGCAACTTAGTTTTGCTTACTGATTTCACTAAAACTGACCAATTCAAAGAAAAAATACACAATAATCTGTTTTTTGTGTGCATGTGTGTTTTAGATGGCAAAAAAATACAGTTTTGAAGATGCTCTGAAGATGATTCTGGATGGGAATTCAAGTGACATGGAGCAGCTCGGGGAAGATGAGGATGAGGAGGAGGAGGAGGATGAGGAATGGACTCCTGCAAGGATTGGGGAAAACCCAGATAGTAGTGATGATGAGGAAGAGGAAAACCCAGATGGTAATGATGCTGATGAAGGCCCAGAAGTCCCAGAAGTCCCAGAAGAGGACACAACACCAAAGCAGTTGGCAAGGGGCAAAGTGAAAATGAAGGAGTATCGGTGGAGAAGAAAACAGTTTGAACCTCCATCTGTTGAGTTTGTGGAATGTGTTGAGGAAGACTCTGAAGAGAGGTTTGACTGGACACCATACATGTATTTCAAAGATTTTGTGACTGAGGAAATGCTACAGGAAATTGCAGAAGAAACAAACTTGTACAGTGTGCAGAAAAATGGAAAGTCAGTGAACACAAATGCCCAAGAAATTGAGCAAATTCTGGGTATGTACATGCACATGGGGTTAGTACAGATGCCCAATGTACGAGCTTACTGGGAGATGGAGACAAGGTACCTCCCAGTGTGTGATGTGATGTCACGGGGGCGATTCCTGAATTTGCTGACACTGATTCACTTTCAGGACAACCTCAATGTGTCTGAGGATGCAAAAAAGGATAAAGTGTGGAAACTCAGACCATGGTTAGAGAAACTACGCCAACGATTTCTTTGCATACCTCCTGAAGAATGTCACGCTGTTGATGAAATCATGGTGCCTTTCAAAGGAAAATCACATCTACGATGCTACATGCCAGGAAAACCTCACAAGTGGGGGTTCAAGATGTGGGGACGTGCCGGCCAAAGTGGCTATCTCTATGACTTTGACGTGTGCCAAGGGAGAGAAAATCCAGACAAAGAGAAATCTGATGTTGGTGCTACAGGAGATGTTGTCCTGAAAATGACCTCAACCCTTCCAGCAGGAAAAAATCACAAAGTTTTTGCTGACAACTTCTTTACATCAGTTCCATTGGTGGAGCATTTGAAACAAAGAGGAATCTACTACATAGGGACAGTCCGAATGAACAGGGTGAAGAACTGCAAACTGATGGATGAGAAAGAACTGAAGACAAAGGGAAGGGGGTCTCTGGATTTCAGAGTAAATCAGGAAGAAAACATCATTGTGAGATGGTATGACAACAAAGCTGTGAACCTGCTCTCTTCTTTTGTTGGTGTTGAACCACTGGGCAATGTGAAACGTTGGGATCGGAAAGCCAAAACCTACATAATGGTTCCCAGACCAGCCATTGTTGACACATACAACAGGTTCATGGGAGGCGTTGACCTTCTTGATATGCTATCTGCACTGTACAAGTTCAACTTCAGATCCCGAAGATGGTACATCTACATTTGGTGGCACACTGTTACAGTGGCAGTAATCAATGCATGGAGCCGCTACAGAAGAGACCTGGAGAAACTGCAGCCCAGGCAGAAAGCCCTGCCCCTTCGAAGGTTTCAGGCTTCTGTTGGCACCGCCCTCACAAGCGCAGGAAAGGTCAAAAAGTGTGGCAGACCACTGTCCTCTCCAGAAGCAACGCCAACCCCTCCCCGGAAGAGGAAAACCCCTGAGCTGCCCCCTGATGTGAGAAAGGATGGCCTTCATCATTTCCCAACATGGGAAACGCGACAGAGATGCAAGCACTGCGTAGGCCACTTTGCCCATGTGTACTGTCAGAAATGCAAAGTGCATCTTTGTCTGAACAAGGACAGAAACTGTTTTCAAGCCTACCATCACTCAAAATAAAAAGGTTGTGAACCGCAAAATGAGTAAAAAAACCTGAAATGTTATGTCTTCCAGATTTCCACCCTGCCAGTTCCATTGCTGCATTGTTTTTGTTGGATTTGTTGGATTTGTTTGTGTATTTTCTGTTCAAGAAAAAAAAGAATTGTTGAGCATTGTGACCCGCTGTATCAAATATGATACAAATTAAAACTCCTATATGGAAATTGATATTTGAAATTTTTTTTTTTTGTTTGTTCAGAAGGACCAATAAAGGCTCCAGTTTCAAAGAATTGGAATTTTCTGTCAATTATTTAATGGTTTGGGCTTTGAGAAGGTACATAAATGAGAATACCAGTGCAAAGTTTATGGAGGCTATAGCTATGTCACCAACTGTGAGTGCAGAGTCCGTTGATGAACTCCTAGATAAATTTAACTGGAAAATCTCAAATGTCATGGATGCTGTTGCACCTATTAAAACTAAGACAACCTTGATCAGAAAGAAAACACCATGGAGGAACACTATGATGGATGGTAAAGGCTTTAAAAACAGAATGCAGGAAAGCAGAGTGTAAGTGGAGAAAAACTAAACTCCAAATTCACCATGACCTCTACAAAATAAGTCTTTGTAATTTTAACTATGAGTTACTCAAGGCTAGACAGCGACACTTTTCTGAAATTATTAATAAGAACATCAACAACACTCGCACTCTATTTGCTATGGTTGATAAGCTGACAAACCCCCCTAAACAGATAGTTCCAGAACTCTGTGCTGTCTTGACACAATGCCATCAGACTTTTTTTAAAGTATTGTGAACTCTGCCCAAATAGATCTGCGACAAATACTAAATAGCTCACTTCAATCGGGCACGTTTCCTAAATCCCTAAAAGTAGCTGCCATTAAGCCACTCTTAAAAAAGAGATCGCTGGATGCTTCCATGTTAACCAACTACAGACCTATCTCAAATCTTCCTTTTATAGCCAAGATCGTTGAGAAAGTGGTTTTTAATCAACTCAGCAATTTCTTGACTTCCAGTGGCCTCTTTGACAAATTTCAATCAGGCTTCCGACCTCACCACAGTACAGAAACAGCTCTTATTAGAGTGTTAAATGATATTAGGTTAAACACTGACTCAGGCAAGGTGTCAGTTCTGGTCCTGTTGGATCTCAGTGCTGCATTTGACACTGTGGATCACAGTATATTGTTGAACAGGTTGGAAACTTGGGCAGGACTCAGCGGAACAGTCCTAGAATGGTTCAGGTCCTACTTGGAAGAGCGGAGTTATTTTGTGACCATTGGAAGTTATGAATCCAATCGAATGGCTATGACATGTGGAGTTCCTCAGGGGTCAGTTCTTGGACCCCTTCTGTTCAGTCTATATATGCTGCCTTTGGGTCAAGTTCTGCAGAACTCTAATGTAGACTATCACAGTTATGCAGATGACACGCAGATATACATAGCACTGTCCTCAGATGACTACAGTCCAATACAGTCATTGTGTCACTGTTTAGAGCAAGTAACAAATTGGATGAACCAAAATTTCCTTCAATTAAATCAGGACAAAACTGAGGTAATTGTTTTTGGCAATAAAGAGAAGAGGTTTGCCGTCAGTAAACATCTCGAGTCACTCTCTCTAAAAACTAGGGACCAAGTCAGAAACCTTGGCGTGCTGATAGACTCAGATTTGACCTTCAGCAGTCATATCAAATCCATCACCAAAACAGCCTTCTATCAGCTTAAGAACATATCCAGAGTGAAGGGTTTTATGTCTCAAACAGACCAGGAGAAGTTGATTCATGCCCTCATCTCCAGTAGACTCGACTACTGTAACGGTCTTCTGACTGGACTCCCACAAAAAAGCATTAAACAGCTGCAGCTCATTCAGAATGCTGCAGCTCGAGTTTTAACCAGAACAAAGAGATCAGAGCACATTACTCCAGTTCTAAAGTCTTTACACTGGCTCCCAGTCAGCTATAGAATAGACTTTAAAGTTCTGCTACTGGTCTACAAATCACTGAATGGTTTAGGTCCAGAATACATGAGTGACATCTTAGTAGAATACAAACCCAGTAGGGCTCTGAGATCTACTGACTAGGTCAGATAGTGAAGCCCAGAGTTCAAACTAAACATGGTGAAGCAGCTTTTAGCTGTTATGCTGCACAAAACTGGAACAAACTACCAGCTGAACTGAAATCAGCCCCAACTGTGAACATTTTTAAATCCAGGTTAAAAACACTTCTCTTCTCCTGTGCTTTTGATTGAGCTTGTTCAAAGCACTTTAAATTGTAAATTTTAATTGCACTATGTCCTTTTAAATCATGATTTTATGCTGCTCTTATAGTATTTTATTTCTTTCTATTCTTCTGTAGTTGTTTTTATTTATTTATTTTATTTTATTTTTTGAAATTTTATTTCAATTCTTGTTTTATGTAAAGCGCATTGAGTTGCCATTGTGTATGAAATGCGCTATATAAATAAAGCTGCCTTGCCTATGCTGTTTAAAGGCTTAAAGTCTTAACTCAATGACACACAATACACAACACAATATACTGTATATTCTGTCATTAATTTGTCATTGGTATACTGTGTAACGTGCAAGTCGGGTATACATGCGTCTTCTTTTTCTTATTAAACTGTAAAGGTCATTTTGTTGTGGTGTGAAAAGATTAATGGGAAAAGACATATGGTGCCTGGGGGTGCTGCTGCTGCTGCTGCTGCTGCTGCTGCTGCCGCTGCCGCTGCCGCTGCCGCTGCTGCTGCTGCTGCTACTGCTTTCCAAGCCCTAGTGGGGAAGCATCCTTCAGGAAGCCATGTGTCTCTTGTTCAGAGGTTTCTTTCTTCCCCACAATGCCCCAGGTGAATGAGGCGGAGGAGGAGCGTCTGCGGAGCGAACGGGAGCACCAGCATGTCACCCAGCTGTGTCAGGACGCCGAGGCTCGCGTCCAAAACCTGCAGAAGGCGCTGAAGAAGGTCATCGTCAAGTCCAAGCCCTACTTTGAACTCAAAGTGCAGTTCAACCATATTCTGGAGGTGCGTAGCAGCAGGGGCCCAGTGGAACATGACATGGTTTTACCATGTGAATTGTATTGTTTTAAACTCTGCACCCTTTATCCTTATGGTAAAGCCTTATTCGCCAGTGAGGAAGCCTCTAGTCGTCAAGGTCTTCCTATGGGGATTTCCTTGGTGGCTACTAGGAATTATATTTCATATTTCTCCGCAAAATCTACATTTTCGTTCCCAAGAATGATATGTGTCTCTCCCTGGAAATCCCAGGAATAGCCTTATTGTGGAGTCAAAAACTGCATGCACAAAACAGCTGGTTCATCAAATACATAAACAAGAGCTGTTTGGTGTTTACTCATTCTAGACCAATGATGGCATGTCATTCAGCACACGTTTGCACCAAGGAGACCTCTTTCATGTTAACTAGTGAATCTACGTTCACGGCCAGTGGCGCTTTTTAATTGATTGAGTGGAGGCTTGCAAGTAGGGATGTCCGATATTATCGGCCCACCGATATTATCGGCCGATATTGGCATAAAAAATCAATATCGGAAAATATCGGTATCGGTTTTTTAACCGATACCGAAATCGATTTTGAAATAATTTCAGACATCTGTTATGTTTCAAGTGAGGACGTGGTTTGATGACATCATCCAACGCGCCGCGCCGTCTCAATAACAAGCCTGGGCGTGTGCGGCTGTGTAGCGGGACGCTAGTTGTAGCTGTAGTTATGTCGGTGGTTTGGAATTATTTCAAAGTTTCTACGTTGAATAGTAAAATAGGGGTCAGCGCAACATACTAACGCATTCTGCAAAACAAGTCTCATCACAACCGGTTCAGGTCCGCTGTACCGCGCTCACATTATTATATTTATTAATCCGCACTTCCAGACCGTCACCGGGGCTTCAGAGTAATATGTCCGAGGAGAGCAGTCCTCTCCCGGACACACACGCTAGCTTTTACCGCTTTTTTAAATTTTTTAAATTGTATTTATTAATTCACACTTCCAGACCGTCACCGGGGCTTCAGAGTAATGTGTCCGAGGAGAGCAGCCCTCTCCCGGACACACACGCTAGCTTTTACCGCTGTTTTGTTTTTATTTATTAATCCACACTTCCACACTTAAAGCCTATTGCGGTTTGCAATGAGTGTAAAGCGGAGGTTTCACGTGGCCGCATATATCGGTATCGGTATCGGTTGATATCGGTATCGGAAATTAAGAGTTGAACAATATCGGTTATCGGTTATCGGTAAAAAAGCCAATATCGGACATCCCTACTTGCAAGTATTCGCGAGCACTTGCTATGCTTGGCATTCCCGCCTGGTACAAATCTAGTGTTAAAATCTAATGAGAGATCTAAACATAATCAAAAAATATACCACAATGGGATGTTAAAAACAAAAAATTGTAGTCAGCACCAGTGCTCTGCCTATATCGCAATGGAAGCAGCTTTTTATTCAAATAGCATTTATCATGGCAATCACAGATGTTGGATCAGGTTATTGCATTAAAACCACAACTAAAAATGCATTGGATATCTTTTTTTATTTTAGCAACGAAATTAGAAGGCTTAAAACAACTACAAGAATGCCATCAGTGTCTCAACATGGCGCATCATTTTTAGCATATAGGCATATTGATTTTCTCAAAATGTTGCCAAACCTTGCAAAACAGATGAGTTTGCCATGTTGCTTGTTGCAAGCTAGAAGCTGTAATGTGTTTTACAAGACAATGAAATGATCATATTCAACCAAACAACTCATTGTAGTGCTTTGGGGCACTCAGCTGTATATGATGATTTGACACAGCAGCATCATTAAACTTGACTTTAGATTTAAAGTATGCACATTTTGTGTTTTGTCACAATACACAATACGGTGGGTGGGGGGGGAGAGTCCCTATGTGGCTACCACAGTAAAGCTTTTTGATTGATTGATTGATTGATTGAGCTGATAATTTAATGCCATAACACAATAAGGTCACTTCTGTTCATTAAGGTTGTTATCGTTAACGAAAACTAATTAACTAAACATTTTTGTTAACTGAAATAAAAATAAAAACGAGGCTTTACAAAAAAGATAACTAACTGAAACTGTATTGTGTGTTTACAAAACGACCTAAAATAAACAAAAAATATAGAGAATATGTCTTTAGTTTTCGTCTCTGGCAATTTATTTCATATATAAGCCTTATTCTATAAACAGAGTGCACGTAGACTTCGTCTCTCCTCCTGCCTATTATTTCACCATTCATTAAACATCAAGTGAATGATATCTAAAAAACATTCACCACTCACCAATATGACTGCGTGTGTTGCTTGCTTTAATTCAAAGTAGTCCATTCAGGTAAACAGATTATTTGCAAAAAGTCTTTAACATATTACTTTTAAGACATGTTTGACTGCAAAACAGCAGATATTTTCCATGTCCCGCTTTGCCAAATGTGCGCATGCGCCAGACTAATACTCTTCTTTGTCTTTTTCGATTTGTTTTGCAGTCAAACACATCTTAAAAGTAATATTTGAAGATTTTTGCAAATAATCTGTAATACTTTCATACATGCTGTTCATGCGCGTCTTTAATCTATTGGCTATTTTGATTTTTCCCCCGGCATACTACCTGTTTCTCACCTCAGAATCAGAATTACACACATTTTGCACTTAAGGCTGCATCTTGTGTAGACTGTTTACATATTTGTGCCCATATCTATAGTTTATGTACTGTTGTTGTTGTGTCCAGTTGAATATTTCTGGTTAATGACACAAATACACTAACTGACACACATCTTTTATAGTTTTTTTGTGAATGGTTGTTCATCTGTCCTAAGTGAATCCATTTTTTAAATGGTATGATGTTTTGTTAACTAAAACTAAGCATTTTCAAAAACTAAACTAAACTAGCAAACCCACTGTAAAAACTAATTAAAACTAAACTGAAATTGAAGTCAAACGAAATACAAATAAAAACTAATGAAAAATAAAAAACTTGAATAACTCTTCAATTACTTTGGACTTTTTAGACATTTAAGAGACTCTTTTATTGAAAGCGATTTACAGTGAGTTCAGACACTTGCGAGTAAAGGACTGGGTGATCGTCACCTAAAACATCCATTACCAATATAATTTGGCAAAATTACTTCCTTGTATCTATTCTGCTGAAGAACATTTAGCGTGTGCGCGGAGAGAGACAGTTACAATGTTTTGATCACCCAGACTGGTAAGTCCTTTAAGGAGCAGGTAGAGGTTAGGAATCTTGCTCAAGGATGTGGACAATGGACATTGGGGATTGAACCCAGTAACTTTCGGCTGAGAGCTGAACACCCTAGCCGCTACACTGTCTTGCCCCCTATATTGATTCTTGATATTACTGAATGCGTTAATTCTCCATCACACCTATTTGCATATTATTGACTTGAGCTCAATTATTTCACTACATCCTGAGTGTGTTCCACATGGCTTCCTAATGAGAAATTAATGAAGGCGAATTGGTAGCTTGTTGAGTTGCTTGCAAGTGTGGCTTTACTTAGAAGCCCCACAATCCCTAAAACCCAGATGGAAAAGGTAGGACACACAAACCACAAACATTTAGCTAACATAATATTACAGCAAATTATAATAAACCAGAAAAAAAGTAAACTATATAAATTATAATAAACAAAAACTATAAAAACAATACGCTCTATGGTACTGTTTACACAATATCTAGATTAAAACAACTCATCTGTTTACACAAAAGAAACAACGCACTCAACCGTCTCAGCCTGTTTACTTGTAAGGTAGTTTACGAGAGATCCCTGCTTGATATGCGCACCCACACACAGGTTTGAAGGTTTGTACTACATCCATGGTTTTCACAATCTCTTGTAGGAGGTCTTGTAGAATCATAAGAAAAGTAGGCACAGCATGGCAATGTTTCAGATGCATTTGCATATGACGCCCCCTTGTCTTATATTGGTTGACAACCGGTGATGTGATGTCTCAGCTAAGCATGTGACTTGACAGCGCTTCCGCAATTTGGTCTAGACGTCAAGCTATCTCTCATCAATCTGGATTGAATGTAGCATACACCGGTCTCCGGAGGTGGTTTTGACAAGGGTTGTCTACATCTCTCGTACAACCAACAATCTCGTCCCTCCTGAGAAAACATCTCTGCATCGCGATCTCACAACCATTTTCAATTTGTGATTTAAAGGCAGATTCAAATAGGTAGTCATATTGTGGGGTACACACAAAGACAATAATGGCATGCTTTAAAATCTTACATGAGAAGGACTGAGAATCAGATTGCTTTTCAGGAACACAAGGCCAAAGTCGTTGAGCTGGAGCAGCGAGTCGCCAAAGTGAAGACCCGCTACTCCATCGCCCTGCGTAACCTTGAGCAAATCAGCGAACAGATCCACGCCCAGAGGGGGCGGGTCCATGTCGGCCGGGCGCGGCCCGTGTCCTGCGGCGCAAGGAGCTCTCCTGTGGGCGCGGAGGCAGGGGAGGTGAGAGCAGCTGTGGCCCAGAGCGGGGTGGCCCAGAGCGGGGTGGGCAGTGGAGCAGGAGGAGGCCTGGGCGCTGGGGCTCTGGAGAATGACTGGGCGGACGGGGAGAAGACCAGGCAGTGGGTGGAGAGGCACAGGAAGTTCGGCTGGGGCCAGCGGGATGCGGCCGGTGACTCGGCCTCGGTCGCCAGCCTGCAGACCATCGCCTCGGACCTGGAGAAGTGTGACTCGGTGGGGCACCTGGGCGACCTCAGCGATCTCGGCAGCCTGGTCAGCGAGGAGTGGGACAGGGAGAGGGACCAGGCCCTCAGAGGCGAAGAGAAGGGCCATGACAGAGGAGGGGATTATGCAGGGCAGGCAGAGAGGGGGGAGGTGGCTGTGGTGGCAGGAACTGACCCTGCCAGCCTGCTGGCTCCCGATAGGGCATCACATGCGAGGGCTGCAATGAGCAGAGAGAAACACGAAAGCTTTGTCAAGCAGCACAACAGAAGCGTGAGCTTATGAAGACATGAATCAGTCAATTGCCTGATAGGATCAGAGTTGAAATGAAGGGACTCTGATAAAGGAGGGGTTCAGGCAAGACATAGTTGCCACCCATTGTTATCTTGAACTGTGGGGGGCATTGACAGGTACACTAGGCTATATGGTCCTATAAGAAGATGGCCATATTGTGTTAATGTTCTGATCACGTCTCACCCTTGGTAGTAGTGACATACTGGTGAGATCAGTATTGCCTAACTACACAACATCCTACAATGTCTATGTCGATGGAAAAGTAACAAAGCAAGCCAAACATAAAAAAGGCCACGCTCAGTGTTTTAACATGCAGTGTTTGTGAGCAGATTCAGAAAGCAAAATAGTTTCTCTGAATTCAGATGAATGCCAAACTGTCCTGTAAGTCAGTTCAAGGTGTAAGATCATTCCTGCTGGGAATAAAACTTACCACCCATAATATTGCATGGACATCATGCTGCCCATTTTTGTGTCATGTGACTTCAAATTCTTATATTTATGGCAGACAAAGTAACATGTCATGAGTGTCATATCCACCCCACAGAATCCACTCATCCACACACGTCCATACCATACTAAGAGTAGTCTGTACATGTTGATCTAATATTACCACATGAATTCACTGTCTCTCTATGGAAAACCTTGACATGCAAGATCATATTAAGACTGACTCAAAGTATTATTGTTAAGGTTATTCTGAGGTTGGATGCTTTTAGTGCAAAGTGTTTTGCTGTAGTTAGTATCGGAGCTGCATGAGGAAGGGGATGTGTGGCTGCATGGAGAATGATTATTGTAACCGTGATGGCGCAAGGATTATAGATTGTAGGTTTTATTTTTCTGGAAATCACCTACTAAACCTTTAGGTTTTGATGCCTATATGGGCTTTCTTGCGTTACCAACAATCTTGACAAAGATTTCTAGCGAAAGCCCAACAAGAAATATTGTAACATTGTTATGCTTGTTTGATCAAAGAGTTGAAATACTACAGTCAACCACAGAACAGCAACTAATAGATTTTGCAATTATCTGAGCTGAGTTGACACCAATTTCAGTCAATCAGAAACGGCTGTGGTTTGATTTTACTTCTAAGAATCTACACATATAATAGATGAATAACGTGCATGAACTTGTAAAACTGGCCTATATAGGTCTCTACTGACATAGGCCCTACCTCAGTAGGCTCACATAATTAACTGATAGCTGATACTGAAGTTTTGAAGAAGTTCTGTCTATGCGGTGCTTTCAGCTTCTAAGACCATTTCCCTCAGCCATACTGACAAATATCCATGGCATTGTTTGTTCGTGATCTAAATTAGCCGATATTGCCTATACTACTAACATTAATACTTTGGTTCAAAAGAGACATTATGTTTTAATTCTCAAATATATATTTTTTAAAAAGTTAGATTGAGCTGCTAACTGTGACACTACAGTGATGTAACCACAGTCTATAAATAGTTGTGAATGGAGTAATAGTTACACATGTGCCATTGGAGATTATCTCCAACACCATACATGCCAGATGGAAAACATTATGGACACCTTGAAGCATGTTTCTAATGGACAACATGGACTCTGTCAATCAATATGTTACAATGAGCCCAAACTAACAGGGTTCTAAAAGTAAGAGATGGGGTTGGCTGATATGCATAAACTTTAACAATGTAGAAAATTGTCAGTTGTACGATGTATATATCCTTAATATATACACATTTTAACTTGGAGTAAATGTTTGCACAACCTCCTCTAAATTCTAAATTATGCCTATATTTATTGAGTTGGTTAATCACAAGAGTCAGAACTGCATATTTAATCATTTGCGATGTCTTCTGTAGCATGCATCTTATTTGTTCATGAAATAGGTCATGATTACAGTGTGAAAAGAGGCATGCTGTGCAATGATAAATATCAGCATCTTGAAAGTCATAGCTGTCTTCAAACTATTAAAAATGAAATTTTAACATGGCTTCTGAAATGTTCATTTGTGTGTGTGTGTGTGTCTAGACCACATTAACAACCACATTAATAATTGTTTTCCATCACAGTGTTACACTTTGCTTAATTCCTCACCCCCCTGAAAATAAAAGATAATTATAATAATAAATAAATAATAGAATTGGCGGATTACAGATGGGTAATTTGTTTCCCCCGTGGCGTGTGGGTGACCTTTAGCTCTTTTTTCAGAGCAGGTTGAGCATGTAACGTGGAGTCACATGAGGCATGTAACTGATAATGATTGTTTCATGGTGGGGGGTTGTCACTGAAAACACAATGAGTGCACAGAGTGGGATAGTGAGGTTTAGGTCAACAAAACCATAACTGACATCTATCATGTGTGTAGTGACTTATCAGCAATGTCACTGACTGCGTTGAGGTGTGTGTCCAGATTGGAAGATAGGAAGAGGCAGCGTTTGATTGGGGGGTGGGTCTCAAATGCCTGTCCATTACCCACTTCTCAACAGATGTTAGAGAGAACATTTATGAATGCAATATTGAGGCTTGTAATGTCTGACAATTACAGCACTACATCTAATGCCAGATAGTTGAAATGCTGTCTTTATGAAGCTATCTGTAAGTCACCGTCGAAGGCCAATCCGTGATTCCTATAACCTTGAAGGAAGATAGTTGATGGAAATGTGTTGTTTCTAGGTGTGTGTATGTTTGTGTGTGTGTGTGTGTGTGTGTGTGTATGTGTGCGCACGTGCCTGTGCGTGTGTGTGTGTGCGTGTGTGGCAGACAGGCAGTATGACACATCCCATCTTCCCACACATGATGAAGCAGGAGATGTGCAAGAAGACACATAGGCTGTGATGGTGGATACATATCTAGGAAAGTCATCTTGTACACCAGACTGGAAGTCTGCTCGTAGAGAAAAAGGTGCTGTGTTGGTTGTACTCATCTACTCGCACCCCAGATCATCAAGGAACCTCAGGCATGAAGGGAGAAGTTGATCACAGTTCTTCTCATATTGAAACACCTCCATTTATGTGAACTCCAAAACATTTTTATGTGCAAGTCTTAATGTTGCCAATGTTGTCTTGCTGGCATTCGTCAAGCCAAAACCACATTTGTTTCTCACTCACACTCTCTCGCACTATCCTATTGATATGAGCTAAACACTTGGATCTACAGATATTACATTTATACACATAGCTCAATAACCCTTACAACACAAGTAGGTTGTATTGTATTAAAATAGTATGTAGTAAGAAATTAGTATGACCAACAGACAGCACTTGTTAAGACTATTTACTCAGCAATGAATGGATCTATTTATTCACCTGTGTGACTCATCTCTCTCTAGTGTGTTTCCTAGTTTCTTTCTTCTTTTCATTACAAGAGTCACCATTATTACCTGTTAATACATCTGATCATCCAATAGATGTGTGGAACATCTATGGTCTAATATTAGACCTCCTCATCTCTCTCTACGCACACACACACACACACACACACACACACACCACCACCACCGACACACAACAGTCACAGCAGCAGCAGCCTGGCACCAAAACAAGTCTCTTGTAAGGCCTACTCCTAGAATTATTACATATCGCAAAGTGGACACCACGCACGGGCAGAGTAGTGGCTGAGACAGCGGCAGCGGATTGGCCAGTCGCTGTGAGCCATCAGGCGGGCGCGAGGGGGAGGTCTGCACTATTTATCTAGGATGTGAGCGCGCCATCTGTCTTAACGTCAACCAATGAGCGGCTCTAATTCCCCCCCCCCCCCCCACACACACACACACACACTCTGCGACTGCGACTCGTCCCCGCGTAGTGGGGCTGTATATATATGCTGCTGCAGATGAGAAAGACGGGGAGCAAGAGCTTCATCTCTCTCTCTCTCTCTCTCTCTCTCTCTCTCTCTCTCTCTCTCTCTCTCTCTCTCTCTCTCTCTCTCTATCTCTCTATCTCTCTCTCTCTCTCTCTCCCAGTGACGTCGTGAACAGAGTGAGGGGAGAGAGAGAGAGAGAGAGAGAGAGAGAGAGAGAGAGAGAAGAAGAAGAAGAAGAAGCGGTGCACCGTGTAACGTCGTTTACGTGTAACGTCGCTTTTTTTTCCTCCGATGCCACGCCACTGTCGCTGATGTACTAACAGGATTTAATTTGGGTCCACGAAAACAAGCGTGTAATGAATTCAACTCAACGCTCTCTGGACATTTGTCTACACGAAACACACTTTTACTGCACACATTACTGTCGACATTTGCTCTTAATTTCCTCACCTACGAGTCGTAGTCGACCGGAACATGGCCATAGAGCGGGCGTCTAGTATTTGTGAGTATCATTGCAAGGCAGCAATACAGGATTTAGTTACCGTCGGATATGCTAACTGAAACCTCAGTCAAATGTGACTTTGTCATTTCTTTTGGTACTTTTATATTTTATTTAATGAAATGATACCGTTGTTTACCAAAACGCACATATAAAAGCAAGTATACATCTGAACACAAACAGTTTTAATGTAGTGTCAAGGCGTTACAGCATGCCGTAGGCCTGTTTTGTTATTGATAGGTGGGTTAGCTGTGTAACGCATTCTCGACATGTTCACACCTGCGGTACGGTAAAACATAACGTGTTTTATAGCATAGCCGTGTGGCCATCGTGCTCTTGGCGCTCAACCGCGCGTGTTCGTGCAGCGCTGCTCATCATCCAATAACGCGGAGCGATCTTCCGCCCGCCGCGCGCGCGCGCACGCACACCGGGGAGACTATGGCGCTCCTCCCTCCGCGAGTCATCAGCGGGACTTGCCGTCCTCAACCCCAAACTAAAAAGCGCAGTAAGTTTGGTGATTTGTTTTGCCATGTCATCGTGGTGCAGTGTGCTCCATCTCTCCTCCGCGTCCCCGCCATGCTCATGTGTATCGGCATCAAGCATGATGATGACATGCAAGCTCCTTGTGAACATCTTTCTTTTTGGGGGTCCGTTGACCTGGTTTCATGCAAAATAGTCATTGTAAAATATGATGTGTGATCTGTTTGTCCCTATATCCGACGATTCGTTAATGTACATTGTTATTATTAGAACTACTGTCAGTCTTGGTGTACATTTATTGTATTGGAAACATCAGTAATGTCACCATAAAAATCACGAATTGAAGCCAGTTGAATTGAAGCCAACATGACTTGTGAGGAATGATTGTATTGGCCGGTGGGTTTAGTGGACTTTGTCGCTGTCCATGGTGCTGATGGAGGATGGCGCTCAGCTTGGCCAAGTGGCCAGTCGCTAATAATAATGGCAGCCTGGCTTGTGGTCGTAAAACACGATGGCTTGCTGCTGCCTACCAATTACGCTCATCTGTGTGTGTGTGTGTGTGTGTGTGTGTGTGTGTGTGTGTGTGTGTGTGTGTGTGTGTGTGTGTGTGTGTGTGTGTGTGTATGCGTGTGTGTACGTGCCTGCGCGCCTGCGTGTAGTCTACCTGCCCTCCTCGTCAGAATGCGTTCACATACAGTTGGACAGCTCAGATATAACAATATAAGTGGCTTTGCTTTATACTTATTGAAAAGACACACACACATATTTTTGCACATTATTAAGATGCAATAAGATAAAATTATATTTTAATGTCTACATTTAATACTAGACAAATGCAATATACGATTGACATGATTAGTAATACAGCAACAGAGGATATTTATGGACGGATTTGTGATATATACATTTCTATTAAAAGGCTCCATTCTGAGATTCCTTTCAACAGTATGGACTATTAGTGAACTACTACAAGTCATTGAGACTCCACTGCTGTGTTTATGACAACACGCCCCATGAGGGAACATAGATTTAGATTTAGATGAGTGCGAGTGTGAGCTTGACGTGGTTTCATCTAAGCCTCATATGTCGTTGGCTCATTCTCCAGACTATTCCAATAAAAACAAAGGCTCCACTGAAATTCTGCCAATATATGGAAAAAATGTGCAAAAGTTCGACGCTATATCGAAATAAGATATCCATGACCTTCATCTCAGATAGACTTATTTGTTTTCATTCCAGATAATGTGCTTTTGATGGGAAAGCGAATATACATGCTGTTCATTGTCACTGGGGCTTTTCAGTGAGGCTTTTTGGTATGTGGTCGCCGATGCATACTAATATCCATAAAGAGGGTGTCCGTGTCCTGCAGGAAGTGTGAGATACGCAGTAGGTTTCTACAATACACACTCTCTCTCTCTCTCGTGCCATGACAGC
Source organism: Merluccius polli (assembly GCA_030340625.1). Taxonomy (NCBI): domain Eukaryota; kingdom Metazoa; phylum Chordata; class Actinopteri; order Gadiformes; family Merlucciidae; genus Merluccius; species Merluccius polli. The sequence continues at coordinate 483,345 of JAOPHQ010003697.1, read as the reverse complement.
TTCATGTCACAACCAACACAAGCAGTCTAGACCAGATGAAAGCTTGGCTGATTGAATCATTGTAACACCTAATTGCCATCCATCATTTCCCTAAAGTGTGTTCAGCAGAGCATGCAGACACATCACTAAGGCTCGTAGAACACACACTGGTGTCTGAGATGCTGTTCGTCCACTCACACCGTGTAACATGTGGAGGTGTGCACGTTCATGTTTCATGGTAATGTAATTACAAAGGTTAATGTGTTCCCTCAGTCAACATGAATAATCATGATTTTTGTATTTTATATTTTACATTCGGAAGGAATGTATGTTTTTCAAAAGGGCTTTTATGATTGCTTTCACCCCTGCTTTGTGCTAAAAGGTTGCCATGGATAGAGGAAAGGTCTTTCTAGATAGTGTGGAATTTATATTTTGTGCACTTAGTTATTTATGCATTTACATATATTTTACCAGAACAGCATTATTAAATACACAGTACAGCCCAGATGGTTGTTTTTATTATGTGTGTATTGCTCTACATATGGAACAATTGTATTTGTGGCTGTGTGCGTGTTTACACACAGTATATATTCACACTACACACTACATGCCTAAGCTACAACATGTGTGTGTGTGTGCACAACCTTAAGGGGGATAATTGCAGTGATGTAGTGAAGTGAGGCAGGGTTAGCTCGCTGTTCATCAGTGTTAGCGACCCCTGCAGGGACAGACTGCAGCGAGGCAAAAACACTGCTCTTCAGTGTAAAACAAATTACAATATGATTTTTCTTTAATTTAGTGATTACTAATAACTCATGGGTTGATGGCACTAAACTAATACCAATATAAAGTCACTCCATTGGAACCGGCTGATGCAGTTCTATGTTTTTCTTTCTGTCATTTCCTAGAACAGTACGCTAACTACACAGGCAATGAGAAACAGTAGCACCGTTCCATATTCCTTAATTCTGGGTTCTGGTACCATGGCCACTTCTGTGTGGTGGAAAATACAATTATTTGGGGGTTATCACAACAAAAGCATCAGTATTTATCTTTTCTCTTCTCCAGAGACATCTTAACATGATGTTTTTTGTCATTAAAGCAAAAGATGAAGGTGCTTTTTAGAAGGTATAGCCGATTCTAATACGTTTTATTAACATCCAATACTTTCAGTATTTGGTGTATCTCATAGTAATGTGTTAGCATTGCTAGGACAAGCGGTGCCATTCTCCCGATATTTCTTTATTAGCTATAACACTATTAGGGGAAAGGCTTAATAAGCAGACCAGTGTATTGGTATCCACTCCTTGTGTCAATACATTTAGAAAGTAAAGCACTTCTCAACACTTCCAGGGGTTAGGGGGTTTATCTGTATGACTCAGGCCTATAGTATGGCATTAAAACACTTGGGCTAAGAGGAGCTCCCATTCTGCAGAACATAAATCCCCCAGGGCAATATTCCCCTTTCCACATTTAGTGCCACAGATTTAATAATAACACTAGTGCTGCAGAATATACTCAATTTATATCAATATTGCAATATTAACTACAACACTATCTATATTGCAAAGGCTGTTTTTAATACAAGCACTTTGGGGATTGTAATGAGACACAATGAATTGATAATAAATTAAAAAACAGAATGTCTCACCCAAGTAGCTTAAATAAATCTGGAAGACTATATCAGGTTTTATTGTAGTAGCGGGACCTGCTGTAGATGAAAGGCAACATGATAGCGGTAGTGATAGCAGAGGTGTGGTGATGCTAATGATGTGCTTGCTGATGCATCCAGTGTTGTGTTCCCAACATCTTTGGGCTAAGGTACATCACCATCCCAACCAGAAAGTCACTAGTGAGCCATTTTTGCAATATTTCACACACAACAGGTTACATGGGCTGTGTCCCAAATGTTTAAAATGGTGCCTATTCAGGCAGCATTTGGTGGCAGGAATGCATCAAGTCATGTATCAATCGAATATTTACAAAAAATGCTGCCTGCTGAGGGTGCTTCTGACTAGGCAGGTTTTGAAGGAAGCCTAGACATTGGTCTCAGTCAAGATATCCCACAATCCCTTGCGCCCACTTCACTGCTCCGACATGAAGAAATTGGGAACAACACTTAATCACTGAATATCCTAGCTATTTAGATGTTTGATGCTCACTTAGGGCGTGTTCACACCTAGCGTTTTTTGTGATAGGGAAAAGTTGAGCTGTTTTTTCAACAAAAAAAAAAGCTGGCAGCGTTTTTTGTCCTAAAAGTGCTGAGAGCGTTTTTTCTATCGCCTAGCAACGAACCCATTCTAGACCCTGACGTTACTCGCCTACTACGTATCCAGGCTACCCTTACATAGTTGTTACAAAATGGCAAGAAACAGGCGATTGGCACTTGCATTGGCCCTACCTGACGACGAGGAGAATCATGTACCTGCACGTTTGTGGGTGCAGATATCACTCGGGGAAGGCAGCAGCAAGGTGCCTACCATCATTTAGTCCAGGAGGTTTGTTTCGATGATGCGCGATTTGCGGCGTACTGTGATTGGTCAGTTGTCAAAAAAAACGCCTGACGTCGGGCGCTTTTTTCCGGGGGATGTTTTCCAAAAACGCGTGTGCCATAGGTGTGCCATAGAAAGTACCTGAAAGTTCCTGTTTACAATATAACAAGTACTATTCATTTACTTTGCTTCATTATTGATTGATTAATTATTACCTAATACTAGTTCTTGCTCCATTTCGATACATATTTTGGACCAATGCAATAATGCTAATAATTGCTGATTTTTATGAGCCTATATCCGGGCTGTGTCCCAAACGAAAGGCAGCTGCCTACTGCCTTGATGTCTAGCAAGGCAGTATCCTTTGGAGGCAGTGTTTTTGTATGAAGGAGTGATTGGATTGAGATTGACTTCCAAGGCAGCAATGCGTCACAACGTCATGATGTCGCCAAAATAGCGACAGTTGACATCCGTCAGTTAACCTCAACGGTTATACTACCACCTGTCACTCATTGCAAAAGTAAAGTCGGGGAAAATGTCTTAAAGGAGAACTCCGGTGTCAACTGGTTCTGGGATGTTTAGTATGAGAACGAGTTCCAACGTTACCATGGTGATTAAAGGAGAACTCCGGTGTAAACTGGTTCTGGGATGTTTAGTATGAGAACGAGTTCCAACGTTCCATGGGGAAAACAAAACCTATACGACGTGAAGCTAAGTTCGCTGTTTTCAGCCGATTCTACCAAACTGCTATACGTTTGAGTGCTACGGGCATCTGACCTGGTAAAAAATAAATCGCTTTTTTAAAGCACTTACAAGGCTAGAAATAGCCTGACACTCCTTTGGTAGTATAATGAGGATCTTAACATATAAAACGAGGCATTGACAACTTTGTAAGTGTACAGATAGTTTATTAAAAAGCATATTTTATACACACAATACCATCAGTAGTTCACCCGTCGTCGCACTTTAAACAAGCGATTTATTTTTTACCAGGTCAGATGCCCGTAGCACTCAAACGTATAGCAGTTTGGTAGAATCAGCTAAAAACAGCTAACTAACTGTGCGTTCACATCAGAAGCGAATTGAGCTACCAAATCACCGGAAGTCATTCACTTTCTATGGGCAAGAGCAACCAAAGCGTCACAAGCGACCAACGCTACCAGCGGCAAAAGTTGAGCGACCAGAGCGACCAAAAAAAGTTGAAGACGGCTGAACTTTATGCAAATTACTATGACGCGTTTCAGCGGCACTGACAACCAATCGGAATGTAGACGCTCTTCACTTGCGTGGATCCCAGGGAACACCGGCACTTTGGTTCCTACTGTACTTTTTTGGTTCCTACTGTACATCAAAATGTCGACTGAAAAGTTAATCGCGGCTGTGGCTGGGCACCCGGTGTTGTACGATCCAAGCCTTTTTTATTTCAGAGACAATACAATACCATAATAATCAGCTTAAATATCATTTTTACAAGCACACGCACGAAGCGGGCCGCCTATTAACGGCATGGACCAAGCGGTTCTGGACCAGGAAGGAGACATGATCACTTTTAATAATCGTATTTAACCATATAACTGCACACAACTTTATTTAAAAGCAAGCAAATGGAAAACGTGTGTTTGTATTTTGGTGTCCGGTGCATGTGGATGTGCGGCTCCTTCGGCGGAGCGGTTCATGTTAATAGCGGAGTCCGGGAGGGTTCACCTTCACGGCGTAGTTACGAGGGATGTGCGACTATCGTTTATCCAACAAGCAAAACCGTCTCTGCAGTATGGCCAAAGTGTATGGGAGTACACTCTTTGATATGGCTGTCTGTACTAAAAGCATACGGCTCCTTTAAATGCGTCTGCAAAATTGAATTGTACGTCATGTACGACTTGAGCGACAAAAGCGAACAGAAATATTCGCAGCGATACTTTATGAGCGACCAAAGCGTCTTTGCAGCTCAATTCGCTTCTGATGTGAATGCACAGTTAGCTTCGCGTCGTATCGGCTTTTTTTTGCTCTCCATGGAACGTTGGAACTCGTTCTCATACTAAACATCCCAGAACCAGTTTACACCGGAGTTCTCCTTTAATCACCATGGTAACGTTGGAACTTCTTCTCATACTAAACATCCCAGAACCAGTTGACACCGGAGTTCTCCTTTAAGACATTTGCCCCGACTTTACTTTTGCAATGAGTGACAGGTGGTAGTATAACCGTTGAGGTTAACTGACGGATGTCAACTGTCGCTATTTTGGCGACATCATGACGTTGTGACGCATTGCTGCCTTGGAAGTCAATCTCAATCCAATCACTCCTTCATACAAAAACACTGCCTCCAAAGGATACTGCCTTGCTAGACATCAAGGCAGTAGGCAGCTGCCTTTCGTTTGGGACACAGCCCGGATATAGGCTCATAAAAATCAGCAATTATTAGCATTATTGCATTGGTCCAAAATATGTATTGAAATGGAGCAAGAACTAGTATTAGGTAATAATTAATCAATCAATAATGAAGCAAAGTAAATGAATAGTACTTGTTATATTGTAAACAGGAACTTTCAGGTACTTTCTATGGCACACCTAGCCTTGCCTCAAGGCACAGCAGTGGACCCCATAAGGGACCGTCCCTATACCTTCTTATTACAGCAGCACTGCCTTCACTCTCTCTTCAATATCATCTAACCACAGCATGCAGGAAATTAAATGTGAAGCAACATCACTAGTACTCGAGACAAAACAAGAATAGAGCACACAAACAAAAATGACTAGATTAGAGAGATAATTAATAATATCAAAATAATTAGAAACACATTTCGGTCTTGCTATATTTATGACTCTTTATATTTATGACTATATTTATGACTCATCACATGCAGTTTACAAACAACTGTTGGCAAATAACAGAATAGAAAATAATTTTGTTACCATCAATTTATTGACATATGTTAATCAAACTTAAAGTCAATGTAAAGCAAATTCTGAGATTTGTTTCTGAACACATTACACACGTTAGAACGTCATTGCTGAAAACATGTGAAAACACTGTAGAACCATGTTGTGTTGAATTGTGGAGTTAGACAGTTTTTCACCATTTTTGCGTTCAGGATCTTCTGGGCAGGGCTTAAGGGGCACCTGATGACGCACCATGATCCCCCCAAGCATTGCCCCGCCCCTACAACCAGAGCACATTTGCTTCACTGCTTGTCACGCTTAATCGTAAGTTTGACAGTTGTTAGTTTGACAGTTGAGAGAGGCTCCACCCCCCCCCCCCGTGAGTAAATGGCCATGGTTCAGCGCCTTCAGCGGACACGCCCCCAGCATCTCAGGACAGAAAATAATGCTTATATTTTCATGATTTTTAAACCTGATTTTATATACTTGGCGACTTTTTTGTATTATTCAAATTTGGCTGGGTGGTTAATAACACATTTTTCTATGGTGTGACAAGCTCAAAACACATATTTATTTGTGCTTTACATGGACTGGTGAAGTTGAGTTATCGTCTACTTTATGCTGCCGGGCGTCCGGCGATACTCGCCGCCTCTGGAAACTCCCGAAAAACCTTTAAACTTACCGTTGTCGATCTAAAATGAAGACAGATTCATGGCTTATTTCTTGCCTAAAATGTTTTCAGAAACATTCTTTTGAGTGTACTATTTAGCTGTTAAATGAGATTGTTTGTGAGGCGGCCCAAAACCATGTTGGTCCAGTTTGAAATCCGAAATCAGCCAGCCCACAACTGAAAGCGTTTGTCTAATCAGGTGCAGCCAGGACGTGTTTGCGCGGGCTGTTGCCCACCCAATGGGGAAACAACAACAACCACGTCATCACTCACTCCGACCAATGGTGCAACTCTATCACGCTGCCTGTGAAAACCCAGCGTAATGAGCTCTAGTTGTTATATAGTATACACAAACACAAAAATGGTGAAAAACTACCTCCACAATTAAGTATACAATGTTTTCAGCAATTACCTTCTAACATGTTGTGGCAACCTCGGGGAGGAGAAGAGGTGCCACCAGACCAGTATTGGGAAACAGTTGACTGTCCACACCAGTTTCACAATTAACCAAATTTATTGTCGATTCGGGAGAGGGAGAGAGAGGGGAAAACTCCGCCGCCGCGGAGGGGGGGTCGGTCCTGAGGGGGCTCAGGCTCTGGACTCGTCGTCGGGGGTTGAGCGTGGGGTTCAGTGCACGGGGTCGGGTTCTCAGACGGTCCAGGGTTCGGCAGGAGGGAGGGATGTCAGACAGGCGGGGGTCGGTACACAGGCGGGCTCTCAGACGGACCAGGGTTCGGCGGGCGGGAGGGATGTCAGACAGGCGGGGGTCGGTACACGGGCGGGTTCTCAGACGGTGCAGGGGTCGATCGGCCAACGGGGTTCTCCTGGGGAAAAGGGTCATACACAGCGTGTTTCTCTCTCTCTCTCTCTCTCTCTCTCTCTCTCTCTCTCTCTCTCTCTCTCTCTCTCTCTCTCTCTCTCTCTCTCTCTCTCTCTCTCTCTCTCTCTCTCTCTCTCTCTCTCTCTCTCTCTCTCTACTCACTACCACCATGCTCTCCAGCTACTCCTTCTTCGTTTGGTCCACTTCTTCCAGCTTTTATACTCTCCCCCCTCATTAGGGTGAGTGGCTGCAGCTGCTCCGCTTCCTGGTCTCGTTAGACCTCCATATATGGGCGTGCTTCCTCTAGACAGGGGCGAGAGTGAAAAGTGCTCCGCGGCCACCAGATGGCAGGGGGCAACATACACCCCATCCACCACCTTCCCACATACCCTCCTCCTCACCTGTACCCGGCGGGCGCCACATACCCCCCCCCCCTCAGCTCCGACCCCGTGGGAGGGGCGGTCCAACTGCTCAAGGCGTCCCGTCGGGACAAGGCGTCTGCGTTCCCATGTGCCGCTCCTGGCCTGTGAATGACTGAATATGCATACGGCTGTAGGGCCAGGAACCAGCGCGTGACGCGGGCGTTACTTTCTTTATTTCTGGCCATCCACACCAACGGGGCGTGGTCGGTGACCAGGGTGAATCGCCGTCCTAACAGGTAATATTTCAGCTTGTCCACCGCCCATTTCATTCTTTTTCCACCGTTGAGTAATTTTTCTCCCTGGGCAATAGCTTACGGCTAATGAAGGTGATGGGGTGTTCCTCACCTTCTCTTAATTGTGACAGGACGGCACCCACCCCGGTCTCTGATGCGTCGGTCTGGACCACAAGGGGGAGTGAGAAATCCGGCGTCACCAGCACCGGGTCAGAGCATAGGGCATCTTTCAGGGCCAAGAACGCCCTCTCGACCTCTGGGGTCCACTTCACCCGGTCCGGTTGCTGGTTTCAGGTGAGTTCTGTGAGGGGCCCTGCAATGGAGGAGAAGTGGGGAACAAAACGGCGGTAATAGCTGGCTAAACCCAGGAATACTCTCACCTGTCTTTTGCTGAGGGGGCGGGGCCACTCGCGGATAGCCTCGACCTTACCTACCTGGGGCTTCACACATCCCCGCCCAATGGTGAACCCCAGATAGTTGGCATCTTGAAGGCCGAGGCGACACTTTTTGGGGTTGGCTGTGAGCCCCGCCTCCCTCAGAGCCTGAAGCACCGCGTTCAGCTGAGCCAGGTGGGTTCCCCACTCCTCCCCGTGGACCACGATGTCGTCCAGGTACGCCGCCGCGTACTCCTGGTGGGGACGGAGCACCTGGTCCATCAGCCGTTGGAAGGTGGCTGGGGCCCCATGTAATCCGAAAGGGAGTCGGACATACTGGAACAAGCCGTCGGGGGTCGCGAAGGCTGTCTTCTCCCGGGCCTCCGGGGAGAGGGCCACCTGCCAGTACCCCTTCGTTAGGTCCAGCGTTGAGATGAATCGGGCCTTCCCCAGTCGCTCGATGAGCTCGTCTACTCGGGGCATGGGGTATGCATCGAACTGTGATATAGCATTAAGTTGTCGAAAGTCATTGCAAAACCGTACCGTCCCATCTGGCTTGGGCACCAGAACGATGGGGCTACACCACTCACTCCTTGATTCCTCTATGATTCCTGCTTTTAACATCTTTTTAACCTCTTCTTTTATGGCGATTTTTCTCGCCTCAGCTCAGGGACTCGATAGGGCCTTAGTTTTACCTTCCTTCCGGGGTTGGTGAGGATGGGGTGGTCGATGAGGGTGGTGTAGCCCGCCTCGGTGGAGAACACCTTCCGGTGCTGCTGTATCAGTTCCTGGAGGTCCTGCTTCTGCCGGGGGGTGAGCTGTTCTCCTATTGGAACGGTTGCCGGCTCCCCCGCCTGGGGCTCCTGGGGGGGAGAGAGAGAGAGCAGAGCCTCGGGGGCCACCCACCTTTTCAGGAGATTGATGTGGTACATCTTCGTCTCTTGTCGTCGGCCGGGCCGTCGCACCCGGTAATTCACCTCTCCCATCCTCTCGATAACTTCATAGGGCCCCTGCCATCGGGCCAGGAATTTGCATTCCACAGTGGGGACCAAGACCAACACTTTATCTCCCACCTGAAATTCCCGTGGTTGGGTCCCCCGGTTGTAGACCCGCGCCTGCGCCGTCTGGGCCTCGGCCATATGTTCCCGCACCAGGGGCCAGAGGGTAGCCATCCGGTCGCGGAGCCCCTCAACGTGCTCGACCATCGTGCGATGGGGGGAGGGTTGGTGCTCCCAAGCCTCCTTGGCCAAGTCCAGCAGTCCCCGGGGCCTCCTCCCGTACAGCAGTTCGAATGGGGAGAAACCGGTGGAGGCCTGTGGTACTTCACGGATAGAGAACATCAAAAAGGGGAGGAGCTGATCCCAGTTCCTCCCGTCCAATTCCATCACCTTTTTTAGCATTTTCTTTAGTGTCTGATTAAATCTCTCCACCAGTCCGTCAGTTTGGGGGTGATACACCGAAGTGCGTAGCTGCTTGATTCGGAGTAATCCACACATATCTCGCATCAATCTTGACATAAACGGGGTACCTTGATCGGTCAGAATCTCCTCCGGGATGCCGACTCGGGTGAACATCAGGACCAGTTCTCTGGCAATGCCCTTCGTGGCCATGGTACGGAGGGGGATGGCTTCGGGATACCGAGTGGCATAGTCCAGCACCACTAGGATGTACTGGAACCCGCCGCTGCTCTTTGGTAGGGGTCCCACCAAGTCCATAGCGATGCGGCTGAACGGAGTCGCTATAATGGGGAGGGGAATTAGTGGGGCCCTTACATGCAATCGTGGCGCTACCATCTGGCAGTCGGCACACTGCCGGCAGTGGTCCTCCACGGCCTTCTTTACTCCTGGCCAATAGAAGCGGGCGACCACCCGCTCGAGGGTCTTTTCCACGCCAAGGTGAGCGCCGAGTAGGTGGCTGTGCGCTAGCTGGAGAACTGATGGGGCAAAAGTGCGAGGCACCAGCAGCTGCTCGACCTGCTGTCCGGCTTCCATCACCACCTGATACAGGAGCTGGTTTTTAATGGCAAAGAAGGGGTGGGTTAACTGTCTTACCCCTTGCACGGGTTGGCCGTCCACCACTGCCACCTGGCTCAAGGCGCTGGCGAGGTTGGGGTCCTCTAGCTGCGCGGCTCCAAACCGTCCCGTCAGCCGTGCCGGCAGGGGTGGGGCGTCCGAGCCCAAGGGGAACATCTCTAGGAGGTCGTCGCCCTCCTCGGCGGGTGAGAGGGGTCTTCTCTCGGGGCCCGTGGCCCGGGACTCCTCCTCGGCCCTTTCAGCAGCGGCACTGGCTGCCCCCTCGGAGAGGGGATCAGTGGAGTCCCCTGGCTCTCCCTCCTGGAAACCACATAGGGGGGGGCTGTGGCGGGGTCGTCGGCTGCGGGGCTGGCCCCGTTCTCCGTCCCGTCCCGCCAGGGAGCGCCACAGGGCCGGAAACAGGGCCGCGTCCCGCCCAATAAGGACCTCTACGGGCAGCTCTGGCACAAGCCCCACCGTCCCCTTGAATACTCCCTTGGTGGTTTGCATGCTTATACGTGCCGTGGGATACTGCCGGGTTTCTCCGTGGATGCAGGTCACGGCGAGTTTCCCTGGGAGGAGGGGACCCGGGGCGTACTCGGGCCGCGCCAGCGTCACCGCGCTGCCCGAATCCAGGAGGGCTGAGGCATCCCGCCCATTGAGCCGCACTGGAGTTACGGCGGAGGGTCCGTCCGTCTGGCCCCAGCAGACCGTGAGGAGACCGCAGGGCTTCCGGGGATTGGAGTCGGATGACGCCGTCGGCATGGCCACATCCTGGCGGTGGGGGCACCCCCAGGACAGGTGTCCCACCTTCCCGCAGCTGAAGCAGCGTCTTGGCTCCGCCGCCGACCCTCAGGGTTCCCCGAAGGAGCGTGAAGGGGGCCTCGGGGGTTCCGGGACCGGTGTGGGGTTTCGGAGCCGCCCGGTGCTCTCCGCCTTCCCAGACCGGCCTGGCCTCAGCACAGCGTGGGCTGCCAGGTATCCCTCGACCAGGGTCACCAGTTGCTCCGCGCTCTGGGGGTTGCTCTGACAGGCGAGCTTTTGTCCCTCGTAGGGCAGGGCCCGGAGGTATCGGTCCATGACGACCCTTTCTACAGGGCCAGGGCCCGAGGGTTCCGAGACCAGCCACCGGTTGGTCAGTCGGGTGAGCTCATACATCTGGCCCCGGGGTGGCTCGGCTGGGTTGAAGGTCCAGTCGTGGACTCTCTGGGCTCGGGAGAGGAGGGTGTGCCCGAGCCTTTTCTGGATCTCCGCCTTCAACTCATCGTAGGAGACCGCCCGCTCCATACATAGGTCCTGATACGCGCTTTGGGCCGCCCCGGAGAGGAAGGGTGCGATCAGGTCTGTCCACTGGGCTCGGGGCCAGCCTTCCCTGGTCGCGGTCCGCTCGAAGGTGAGGAGGAACGTCTCCACGTCATCGTCTCGGTCTGCTTCACCAGGAACCTCGCCGGCTGGATAGGACGCCCCTGGTCTCGGTCGAGGAGCCGGTTCACGAGAGCGGTGTGGTGTTCCTGCTGCGCCTTCTGCATCTCCATCAGCTGGCCCAGCATGGCGCTGTAATCGGGGGGGGGCGTTGCCATGTCTGGGATCTGGTGCGTCTGTTTCTCGATACTGGTCTGTTTACTCACGTGCCCGCATTCTCCACCATATGTGGCAACCTCGGGGAGGAGAAGAGGTGCCACCAGACCAGTATTGGGAAACAGTTGACTGTCCACACCAGTTTCACAATTAACCAAATGTATTGTCGATTCGGGAGAGGGGGAGAGAGGGGAAAACTCTGCCGCCGCGGAGGGGGGGTCGGTCCTGAGGGGGCTCAGGCTCTGGACTCGTCGTCGGGGGTTGAGCGTGGGGTTCGGTGCACGGGGTCGGGTTCTCAGACGGTCCAGGGTTCGGCAGGAGGGAGGGATGTCAGACAGGCGGGGGTCGGTACACAGGCGGGCTCTCAGACGGACCAGGGTTCGGCGGGCGGGCGGGAGGGATGTCAGACAGGCGGGGGTCGGTACACGGGCGGGTTCTCAGACGGTGCAGGGGTCGATCGGCCAACGGGGTTCTCCTGGGGAAAAGGGTCATACACAGCGTGTTTCTCTCTCTCTCTCTCTACTCACTACCACCATGCTCTCCAGCTACTCCTTTTTCGTTTGGTCCACTTCTTCCAGCTTTTATACTCTCCCCCCTCATTAGGGTGAGTGGCTGCAGCTGCTCCGCTTCCTGGTCTCGTTAGACCTCCATATATGGGCGTGCTTCCTCTAGACAGGGGCGAGAGTGAAAAGTGCTCCGCGGCCACCAGATGGCAGGGGGCAACATACACCCCATCCACCACCTTCCCACATACCCTCCTCCTTACCTGTACCCGGCGGGCGCCACAATGTGTAATGTGTTGTGTGGGTATGATGATGCTGTTTATAGGACTGCATTGGCCTCATTGAAGTGGGTGAACTGCTCCACTCTCTTAAAGGGATGTTCCACCGATTGTCGATATTTAAATGGTCTTCAAGTTGTTTAACAAAAGCCTACAAATGAAAAATCTGCTAAAGGCCAGCTCAGATCAATGATTCGCAATGGTTTTAGAAGGTTGCAGAGAAAGTTGCAGCGTGTGAACTGGTTGCTGCAGAGCGCGCAAAGCTGCCTGGGGTTTCTACAGACCTCCTCGTCCAAGTGCAGTTTTAGAACGTAAGGACATAGCTATTTCTCTTCAGCCAATCAGCACAAATACACTTTCTTTCAAAGAAAGGACCAAGATGGACCACAACATCAGCAACGGTATTGTGAAGAAACCCGGTCTGGGTTTTCGCTTCAGCCACTCTGGTTGGAAGTGTGCTCCAGTTCCGGGGTTTAACACGGATGGCCACACCGGGAACTGGGAGAAAAGCATTGCCGCTAAAGTTCAGGTGTACAGTGTTTATTAAAAGTATGTTATAAGCTTTACATCACATCCCGACATTCCTGCTTTAAATCTGAAACTATGCGTTGGGCAAACTTATTTTAAAAGGGGAAATTACAATAATGTAACAAGTGGTAAACTCACTGCGTTGATATTTCGTCTGTCACCAGTTGCCGGAAAGCGCAGTGTTTCCATTAATTTAGTCTTTCTCCAGGTGAAATATAGTCCCTGGAGTAGGTGTTTTGTTTTTGGATGAGCCAGTGCATCTCCTGGCATAACGTTATTAGCACCTGGTCTCTACCGCTGCAATAGCCACGTACGGCTTCACATCGCTGCTGGTCCAGTTTCAGAACATTATCTTGTCATTCTTTTGCAAGTAATTGCCAGTTGCATCCAGTGTCGTTGCGAATCATTGATCTGTACAGGCCTTTAGAAATGCATTCTTTGGGTCAAGATATGGCTAATGTCATTCCCTGGAATGTCCCTGTAATTGGATTTTTTTGGATTTTTCCTGGGACATCCAGTTGTCTCAGGGCCCCGAGCTCTCCACTCCCGGCAAAATCACCCTGACCAATCAGCATGAAGTCTGGCTCTGTGAGATTAAGTTGCCTGGTTGTTGTTAGCCTGAAGAGCTACACAAGATTTTACAATGACTGCTAGAAATTAATACCACTCCACGGCTCAAATGAGGACTAACTTCAGCCAAGTCTTACTGAGTGGAAGGAATAACAAATATATATTGAAGCCAGAATACACCGAAGAGGAAATCTTACAGCGGAGATGGCAGCAGGCAAATGTGGAGCAGCGTGTTCAGAGTCCTGCCATTTAGCGTCTCTCATTCAAGTAATAAAGTATCACTACATGGACAAATAGTTGTACGGCTATGGTCATAAATGCAGTATTACCATTGCTAATACACTATTTTTAGAGTTTACTTTTGCACTTTCAACACATTCAATGCATAAAATAGTGTAAAGTAGCTTGTACACATGTAGCACGGAAGTTTGCAAATAGGTTTATGGCAATGTTTATGCAGTGTTGTCGTTACTAAAATACCATTTTCAGAGTTTACTCATGTAATATTAGCGAAAGCGAACCACAGCAGGCTCACGAAGATTACGATCTGGCATTTATACTGTGAAGACGAGGATTACAATATCTGCGGCAGCTGCAGAAGACAGTACAGACCAGTCCATGATACGATATAAACCCACCGGCTGAGGTGGAAGGGGGATCTAGCACAATCTTTTATCAACTGTTACAGACTATGGATATATTATAATAACGGGGACAAGATATATTATAATAACACAGACAGGAGTTAAGAGGAGTTTCAACGCCAAGTTGGACTTTATTTTCTCTGGAGGCTTTCTTTATGATGCGTGCGGTGATATGGCAAACTATCACAAATAAAATGGTGTATTGATACAAAGCTTGTAGTTTTTATTCATTACTTTATTATTATTGAAATGCAAATAAGGACATGTATACACTTATCCACAGAGAAGGCATGATATTCACACAGTCCACAGGTAGACCAATAGAAACAATGAGACTCGTGATGTTATCCACATAGTCCACAGGTCGACATATGAAACTCACAAACAAAAGTAACAAAAGTACCCAAGATTATCTCTCGGAACACTGTCTCCCCGGAGGTAATCAAGTTCCCAATGGTCGACTCACGTTTGCTGTGCAATGTAGGGGACGTTGTAGTACAATTGACGATATTATACAGTGCACGTCTGTAGTTTATTCTGAGCGTTTTTGTTTGGTTTTAGGGTACATTTTGACGGCTTGGGACACTATGATGATACTATGAGTTAATAAAAACATGGCTGTGCCGGTTGAATGCCACTTTATAAGTCCATTTTCTGCTTTTTGATTTTGCCTCAGTTTAATCTCCAAACACCAGACGATTTATGGGAACAAACAAAATTGGTTGATAGATGATGGTAAACTGACAGCTAGATAGTGTTTATTGCTTGCACATTTTTTTTTAATTCTAATGCACAGCATGACATCACTGCAAAGTGTTAACTTTTAGCAAGACATTGAAATGCAACCCTTGTGCAAAAACATATAGAACAGATAGACATGTAGACACTATTCGATTTTAGGTGTGACAGAATCAATTTTAAGAACAGGGATTGGCAATGGACAACCTAAATACAGCTAACCGCAAGTACTGGAGCTAAAAAAACAAAAACGGCTAAAACTAAAGAGTGCATGGAGTGTTTGGCAGACAATTGCTTGACTCAGGCTGCCCCTCGACTGAGGTACCATTAACACTCAGTAGAACAGTTCATATAGGCACCTGATGAGCACTTCAATGTAAAGACAACTCGAACATGAAGCACCTTCATCCTCTCCTCAGTGATCTGCTCTCTTTTCCTCTCCTCCTTGCCCCTCCTCTCTTCTCATCTCTTTTTTCCTTTCCTCTCCTCTCCTCTTTTCTCCTCCCTTCTCCTCTGCTCCCCTCCCTTCTCCTCTTCTCCCCCGCTCTCCTTTTCTCTCCTCCCCTCTTCTCCTCTCCTCATCTCCTCCCCTCTCTTTCCTCACTTCTCTTCTCCTTTCCTCGTCCCTTCTACTCTCTCCTCTCCTCTCCTCTCCTGTTGGCATTATGGTAACAATGCGGAGAGCAGGCAACATGTGATCACCACTCACTAGAGCCCATGCAATTACAGGTGTTCAATAATCAACTATCCTTGATGCAAACCACACAACTTATGTTCCGCTCCCTGGTGGGCACAAACAAACACAAACAAACACACACACACACACACACACACACACACACACACACACACACACACACACACATATCTGCATCTGCTGCTGTCATGGTCATAGAACACAGAAAGCCCCAGATGCTCACACTGCTCTCAGTTTTGGTGCCAGCAGTGAATAAAATATAATTTGAATTCTATGAAATATTATTAAAATACATTTTTTGAAGTATACAATATTATAATCATTATAAATTAATTGTAAAATATAGAATTAAAATAAAAAGCATTCTAGAGTTGGACCTTAACTGGATACAAGCAAGATAGCAGGTGTGAGAGCAGGGTCGCTCTCTCTCGCTCTTCCGTTTGAATGGTGTGTGTGTGTGTGTGGGGGGGGGGGGGGGCGACATGGGGGACCCCAAAGGAAACAACAAGCAGGGGCACATGTAGAACAGATAGTGACATGATGAGCAGCCTCTCTCGCCCCCGCGCTACGGCACAGGAGGCAGGAGGCTGCCAGACTCACCGAGGCTGGACCTGCTTACTGATTACCCTCACTCATATTCTCTGTCTCTCTCTCTCTCACTCTCTCTCTCTCTGTCTCTCTCTCTCTCTCTCTCTCTGTCTCTCTTTCTTTCTCTCTGTCTCTCTCTATAGTTACACTATAATTTCCTCATTTTTTGAAGGTCTCAATCCACGTGTGAGAGCAGCAAAGTCAATTGTATTCTGTCTGTTTTTAAACTTTGTGTAAACCTTGCGTTTTGAGCACTGAAGCCGTACGATATATCATTTACAATACAGGGTCCTATTTTTTGGGTTTAAACTGAATGGGCTTTTGTGGTGTGAATAATTTGGAACATTTACTTTTTAGGTTGAGGCCATTTTTAGTGAAAACATTAAAAGGATGGTATGGGATGATGAAATGGACGTGGAAACTCCAACGGTGTGTTTGTGTGTTGGAGGCAGAACAGGCAGGATTGTGGTTGACAAGGTAAATTAGGTGTGATGATGACGGTATACTATTTCTGCTCTGCTCCATTCAACGCTATTATTTAGACTTTACTGCAGAGCCTTCATCGTTACACAGAGAAAATACATTTTTGTTCTCCCTTATCTGGCGAGCTGTACTCCGAGAGGTGAAAGTATATCTCTGATGGTACACCTCAGTTCACATTGTCCTGTCTTGGTATACGATAAGGAGGAGAAATCAATATTCTCTCAATTTAAAGGCACCAGATTTTGGTTTGCCTTCCTCCTTCCAGACAGAGCTTTTATATTTCTTAGGAAGTTGTAAGAGTTCAGGTCCCCTTTGCTGGTAGTGATATGTGTGAGCTATCTTTAGGTGATGAACTTGACTTGCAGAGGGGGAAAGTCTATACATTGACAGCATGGTTGCATGTATTTTTATTCCTCTCATTTGTGCAGCTGTCCAAAAATGAAAATAGTACAACATATCTTTTGTTCAAGTTAATTTTATCCTTGAAATGGGCCACTATACACGGTGAAATATAAAATATTGAATGGTCTGAAAACAAATTGGTTAGCAACATCTTTATTAAGTATTTGTTGGAATAATATATTTAGATATCACTAAACTAAATATACACACATTACTGTGTGTATATTTCTGTATAAATGAATGCACATTCATGGGTGTGTGTGTGTGATAGCGTGTGTTTGTGTATGTTTTTCACACAGGGCATAAGAATTGGACGTGATGTTTGGAGCATCTGTGCGGACATTTTCATGTAGGCAATTTATTTCTGTGTTCCTGTGTGTCTGTGTGTGTGTGTGTGTGCTCCTTCATGTGCCTGTCTCGCCTTTTCATTTCCCCCCTCTCATGGGGCCCTAATGAAATGGGAGAGCATGTTAAACAAAGATCAAATAGTCAATGCTGCCCAGGGTCTCTCAATCTCTCTCTCTCTCTTTCTCTCTCTCTCTTTCTCTCTCTCTCTCTGTATCTCTATGGGTGCTCCAATAAACGGCCCTTCATGGATGGGCGGTCCTGCTGTTGACATGCCGCCAGTACTTAAGCACTCTCACCCTTTGAGCACATGCTCATTACAACTGGCCACCTGCCCAATCTCCCAACCTCTCTCTCCCGCCCCACCACCACTACACACATTAGCTCACGTCTGCACTGTGAAATCCATCTTCTTCTTCTTCTTCTTCTTCTTCTTCTTCTTCTTCTTCTTCTTCTTCTTCTTCTTCTTCTTCTGTTAAAAATGTTAGGTGGTATGTAGATACAATTGGTCCCTGTTGGCTCTGCCCTCCATATTCTCGTATTTCTACAAAAGGCCTGAGGCAGGGCTGCTGGACAACACAGCCACTCATACTCAGCAGTGTGTTTTTATTTCACATGCACTTTTCCTGTCCTGCTGTGCGTCCTATTCCTCCATGATTTTTTAAAAAAGTGACGTGTGACTCCTACTGAGTGACTCTACCCCCTAACACAAACACACACACACAGCCCTGGTGCTTATGTAGTGCTTATGTGCATGCATTCAGCATTTTAGCAAAATCAATAAAAGATTGTATTCTGTATTCTATTCTGATGCATAGCATACCTTTTGAAAGTTCTTGCAGGGTTTCCAATTGACATGAGGTAAAGCAGTAGCAAGGTGGAGAAAACTGTTGTGATGTGTCCCTGCATCATCCACTGTGTGGGTGGTCTTCACCCATGGACAGATGTATTGCTTTGGGCCGACTACACACTCATCTCGGGGTGCGTATTGTCAAGTGAGCTTAGCTGGCATTAATGGAAATGAAGGCAGTCCAGTATCTCACCTTAGAGACAGAGCGAAGGAGGGAAAGGGAGAGAGAGAGAGAGAGAGAGAGAGAGACATTGCCTGGGCCGGCTGCAGGGGCACAACGCTGGGCAGCCAAGCAAAGAGAGAGAGAGATGTCTCAGAAGCAGCTCCGCCAAGACGTCACTAAAGACCTGTGACATTCCACTGCCTCACCTCCCCCTGTGTATTCTTCTATTTGCTCTCATTACTCTATTTCCACTTCCTGTGTCACTCTCTCCCTCTCACTCTCCCTCTCTCTCTCTCTCTCTCTCTCTCTCTCTCTCTCTCTCTCCTCATTGTACTTCTCTTTGCTATGCCTGACTGCTTAGCCGCCTCCTCGCCACCGTTCCCCCATTCTCACCCTGGAGTTTTAGCGCTGTTCGCAAGCTTTCACTGGATGCGGTCACCATGGGAGTCCCCCCACCCACCCCCACGCCCCACCCACTCTCGTCCCCCTACACCTTATTTACCTCTCTGCATGCTAAACGACATGCAGAAATAAATTAAAAGAGAGAATGAAGGAGAGGAAGAAGGAGAACGAGAAGAAAAGCACCCAGAAAGTCATCCATTATCCTTCTTACTCTCCCCCTCCCTGCAATCCCCCCCCCCCACACACACACACACACATACACATACACTCACACACACAAACACACACACACACAGACACACACACACACATTCCTTCTTTGCGTTCCAATCCGCTCTCTGTGATGTGACAAGAACTCATTTATTTTCCGTACCGCACTCATGGCTATTACTCTATCTCTATTACTCTCTCTATCGCTGTTGCAATGCACCCCATACCTCTCTCTCTCTCTCTCTCTCGCTCTCTCTTTGGCTTTCCTAATATCTTTCTCTTTCATTTCTTTGTCATTCTCTCTCGCTCTCCCTCTAATTTGCATAACATTGTTCGTGGGGATGTTTTTAATCTTTTGAGAATCCCATTGGTTGACATCACCTTTCCTGTTCGTTACAAAGAGCTGCGTCTCAGAGTTCAGCTTTTGAAATGTCGCAGTCACAGGATCTCCACGGTCTTTGCGTGAACAGAGCAGACACCAGGGTCAAGATAACCCATTTGCCAGCTTTTAGAAACAGCAATGCAAATGTTTGTGTTGAGTGAATGAGATTGCTTCAGCAGGTATAGGCCTATATATCACCTGTACCTTTGAGCACTTGAGGTGTGTTAATGCATTGGAGTTAGCATATGTGTGTGTTTGTGTGTGTGTTTGTGTGTGTGTGTGTCCAATGTCTGTATCCGTATACACGTTTTACCGTGGGAACTTGTGTGTGGGTGTGTATGTGTGTACCTTGGCGATGTGTCATTTTAGAAGGAGAAGTGTAAGGCCGGCCGTGGCGTGGGCGAGGGAGAGCTGTTTTTCATAAGAAAAAAAAAAAGAATGGGCATTACGTGTATCTTAGGGGATTCACGTCCAGCCAGCCCTCCCCACACACACACACGCACTCCCCCACTATAATGTCTGGTCACGTCCTAAACCCACACTTTTCCTGCTCTGAACTTCACACATCCCCAGTGATTTATTTTATTAATCTTTTCTTTTTTTGTTCAATGAGAATTGACAACTAGATTCTTTCTCTCCAAATCCAAAGATTTATCTAGCTAGCAGGATGAAAGCTTTTTCAACGGGGGGGGGGGGGGGGGGGGGGGCTATAGATAAAATATATGTTGATAGAGTCAGGGAGTCAAGGAGGGCAGGAGAGGGAGACAGACTATGAGACTGGCTCTGAATATTTACGTCTGGTGTCCGTGACTCTTTGATTGATTATTTGAATCAGCCCATCATTCCAAAGTGAACCTGCACTGGGAAGCAGATTAGAGTTATACCATATTCACAACATATTTACACCATATTCACACCATATTTACACCATATTCAAAACATATTTACACCATATTTACACCATATTCACAACATATTCACACCATATTTACACCATATTCACAACATATTTACACCATATTTACACCATATTCACAACATATTTACACCATATTCACAACATATTTACACCATATTTACACCATATTCACAACATATTTACACCATATTCACAACATATTTACACCATATTTACACCATATTCACAACAAATTTACACCATATTTACACCATATTTACACCATATTCACACCAGATTGACAACATATTTACACCATATTCACAACATATTTACACCATATTCACACCATATTTACACCAGATTTACACCATGTTTACACCATGTTTACACCATATTCACATCATATTTCTACCATATTTACACCATATTTGCACCATATTTACACCATATGCACACCATATTGGCACCATATTTACACCATATTTGCACCATATTTGCACCATATGCACACCATATTGGCACCATATTGGCACCATATTTATCTTTCCTTGTTGGAATGTTTAGAGACACGTGTTTCAAAAAGGAATATAAGGCCTATGCATGATGCGGTGCTTATGCATTGTAATGTGGCTTTCGCAGCTTTCTGTCACTTTGCTTGTTCTATGCATTGGGAAACATGCTAGCATTTGTTAGGGTGTGTGTAGGTTCTGTGTGTGTGTGTGTGTGTGTGCGTGTGTGTGTGTGTGTGCGTGTGTGTGTGTGTGTGCGTGTGTGTGTGCGTGTGTGCATGTGTGTGTGTGTGTTACCCTAAGAGTTGGTCATCACTGGTTTGCCCTTACCTTAAAGTGTAACACACATTGATACTCCTCTCAATGCACGACGAGACGCAGGTTTTCTTTAACGGGTTTATTCTTTCAGGCTATCTTCCTCCCAAAACCGTGAAAACTCGTTGGCTGCGTGCATGAACTGAGAGTAAAGTAAAGTCCTTGGTGTCTTTAGTAGCTTGTCTTCCGTGGCTGAATAATGTCCGTCTGAAGTTTTCCCGGCCACGTTACGTCTTACGTCACACGCACGCACTTGAGGTTGCATATCAAAATAAAAGTTCGCCCTTAAAACACAGGTAAGTATACAAACAATAACCAAATAAAACCATTATAAAAGTATGAAAACACTTTGCATGAAAACACTTATAAATTAATGCTTGCAACCGTAACACTCCCACCAAATCGCATCATCCTTAATGTGGGATTTCTCTAAACTTAGAACAAACTGTTGCAAGTCAAATATGAACCTTGAACCATAAATAGAAATATTACACATTCTACTCTGCTTCAAGTAATGTAATAACCTTCTGTATAGGTCTATCAAGCAAGACTGTCTTAACTTTAGGTTTACCCTTTGTGTCATGTGTTGTGTTACTAACTAATAGTTTGACCTTTCTAACCCTGCCGTCTGATGATGGGAAGACTTCGTAGACTCTGGCCAACTTCCACTCGCTGCGGGGGGCTTCATCATCCTGCAGGAGTACGATGTCATTCACCATCAGATTTCTTCTATTCTTCTGCCATTTCTCTCTCTGCTGTAAACTCAGTAGGTATTCCTTTCTCCATCGAATCCAGAATTCATTTGCCAAATACTGAACTTTGCGCCATCTCTTTTGTAGGTACAGATCTTCCTTTACGAACTGTCCCGGTGGAGGAAGAATGACTGTGGACTTCATGGTAAGAATGTGGTTCGGAGTCAAAGGTTCGGGAGCGGATGGGTCACTCAGGTTCCCAACGGTAAGTGGTCTGCTATTGACGATCGCCATCACCTCGTAGAACAGGGTTCTCAAGGAGGAGCCATCTAGTCTTTGCGCCGACTTGTCGAGAATAGCTGTGAGAACGCTTCTTATAGTTCTTATTTGTCTTTCCCAGATGCCGCCCATGTGACTTGCTGCTGGGGGATTCATGACGAATTCACATCCGAGGGCTTTGACTCTTTCTCCACTCATTCCTTTCGTAAGTTCCGCAAACTCCCTTCTCGCTCCAACAAAATTGGTGCCTTGGTCACTCCTAAGTTGACGAACACTACCTCTGATGGCAATAAATGCTCTTAGTGCGTTGATGAATGCGTCAGTTGTCATGTCGTCAAGCATTTCCACGTGAATGGCTCTTGAGCATAGACAGGTAAGTAGTAGACCATATTTCTTCATCTCTTTTCTTCCTTCTTTTACATAGAAAGGCCCAAAGCAATCTATGCCGGTGTAGGTGAATGGAGGAGCCGTTTCCATTCGATCTGAAGGTAAGTCACTCATTTTTTGTTCTTCTGTTTGTCTTCTGTATTTCCGACACTTGACACACTTGTAAATGTGAGACGACACTGCACTGCTGCTTCCCAAGATCCACCATCCATTGGCTCGCAGTTCGTTCGAGGTCATTCCGCGTCCCTGATGATGGACTCGCTCATGGAAGTGTTTGATCAGCAGGCTGGCCACGTGAGTGTTACTTGGAATTATGACTGGGTGCCTTACGTGTGGGTGTAGCGCGGCTTGACTTAAGCGCCCGCCCACTCTCAAGACTCCACCTTCATCCAAAATCGGATTCAACTTGAAGAGTTTGTTATGTTTTGTCTTTGTTAGATCTCCTTTTTCTTTCAGGTTCTTTATCTCAACGGAGAATGCTTCTTCTTGAACCAGTTTGACAATGGTAAGTTCTGCTTTCTTTCTTTCTTCTAAGCTTGTACTCTCATTGGTTCTTTCTTTCACACCTTTGTGTTCTTTGATCAGTCTCTTCAGTCTGGCAACTGCTTGTACTGCCCTTGACCAATCAGAGAACTTCTCAAGGCGGTTCAACAATGACCTGTCTTCCTTTGCCTTTGTGTTCAACACTGTAGCCTTGCGAAGTTCAGGATCCTCGTCGCTCACTTCTCCCACCTTGCCTTCTCTGTGCGGTAGTTCTTGCTGCCATAGAAACTTAGGACCAGAGAACCAATTTGAGCTCTTGAGCTGCTCTGCTGTCAACCCTCGAGAGGAATAGTCCGCTGGATTGTTCTCGGACGCAACGTCAGCCCACTGGTCAGGGTTTGTGCTTGACCTGATTCTCTGTATTCTGTTGGCTACGAACACATGGAATCTCTTGGCGTCGTTGTTAATGTAGCCGAGAACTACGGTGGAATCTGTCCAGAAGTACTCTTTTGGATCTTGGAGCTCCAGCTCGTTTCGGAGCATGTCGCTGACTCTGACTGCAACTACGGCTGCTGAGAGTTCCAACCTCAGTATCGTTGTAACCTTTGTGGGGGAGACTCTGGATTTTCCCATCACTAGGCTACAATGAACTTCGTCAGGGATCTTCTCTGCGTCACCACGAGAGAGGATGTCATTCATAAACTTCACATAGTCTTTGTAGTATGTTTCGTTCTTTCTTAGTTTCCTTTCAAGACATTTCAAGCGGTGCTCTGCACATATCCTGTTGTCAGGCAGTTTAGGTTTCTCCTCCTTAAACGGCAATGGCATTTCGAGGTGACCATCGTCTCTTTGAGATACATTTTCTCTCATCATGGACAGGAACTTGAGGTCATCTTGAGAAATGGGATCGTCTTCTCCAGTTCTTTCTGGGAAGTCTGACTCAAGGATCTTGATGATGTCTGAAGGAGTGATCTCTTTGACCTTGCATCTGTTCACGTAATGAACTTCAGCCTTCAGGTTGACAGGAGAATCGATGTCTGGTGACACTCGCATGGTGACTATGCGATGACTGATGCTGACGGCGTCTTCAAAATCCACACAGGGATTCCCATGGCCTACGATACTCCACCCCAGGTCAGTACGTTGCGCGAAAGGCTGATTGGCTTGACCAGCCACGACTTCTCTTGGAGTAAGGCTTGTGAGCAGTTGTAGCCAATGAGAAGGCCGACTTCACAGCTCTGCAGAGGTGCGATGTGTTCTCTTAGGTGCTCTAAGTGGGACCAAGCCTCAGCGGTTTCTTTGGTGGGGATGTGAGTTCTGTTTGCTGGAATGAAGTCACGTGTGTAGGATGTTGGTAAGGTGATTCTTTTGCCCAAGTGAAAGCCTCGAACCTGCAGGTTCTTCACTCTTTGAGACTGTATTACTGTGGTTGAAGTCATAGTTGAGAGCTTTAACTTGACCTGGCCTTTCTCTACATCCAGAGCATCTGCAACTTCACTGAGTACAAACGTTGTGTCACTCTGTGAGTCCAACAGAGCGTAAACAAGCACCTCTTCTGTTGGTTGAGCGGCAGATGAGAGCCAGACAGGAACTATTGCAGCTGTTTGCACACCAGGTTCATGTTGGATAACTCTGTGCGTAGAGGCTGTGACTGTTTCTTTATCCTGCTCAGCTTGAGTCCTTTCCTTATTCTTTTCTTTATTTTGGTTGCTTGACTTGTCTTGACTGTGTCGGACTTGTGGTGTCTTTCGCTCTCCTTTGTCTCTCTCTTCATGCAGGCAAGTGGGGTGACGCTTCTTGCAAGTGCCACAGACACTCCTATTGCTGCAAGTCTTAGACAGATGGCCTGCTTCCAGACAACCGAAACACAGCTTCTCGCTTTGGATGAACTTAACTCTGTCTGAGACTTCTTTCTCCAAGAGCTTTCTGCATACATGCAAGGTGTGGCCGGTTTTCTTGCAGAACAGACATGTTCTGGCGGCCTGCTCATTGGAACTTGTAGTTAGAGTCTTTGCGTTAACATTCGGCTGCTTCTGCTTGTTGCTTGCTGGTTGCCTTGTCCTTTCAGCTTCACCTTGCTTAAGCGAATACAGGGATGTAACTGGGTTACAGGCGATCTTTGCTTCTCTTGAGAGGAACTTGACGAACTGACTGAAGCTTGGGAACTTGCCGTTCTCTTCTTCCATGTCAATGACTTTCCGGTTCCAACTAGCCGTTAGCCAGTCAGGTAACTTTGCAAGAAGCTTCCTGTTTTCATTGCAGTCGTTCAAGATCTCCAGTGCCTTGATATGTAGCATGGCAGCTTCACAACTGCGAAGAAAGTCGGCAAACTCTCTGAGCTCAGTGTTGTCTCTGGCTCCAATCCTGGGCCATGCGTAAAGCTTATCTCTGTATGCTTTAGCGACTGTAAATGGGCTTCCATATCTCTCCTCCAACAGCTCCCATGCAGCAGCATAGGCAGACTCGGTTCCGAGAAGGAAGTAACCATCGAGTGCATTCTTGGCTTGTCCGCTCACATACCTGCGAAGGTAGTATACCTTCTCCCTGTCCCTGATGTTTTTCTGGTCGATCAATGTTTGAAATGACAACTTCCAGTCGCTGTACTTTAACGGATCACCTGTGAATGTTGCAGGTTCTGGAACAGGTATACGATTCGCACTCATTGCATCCGAAAGCATTTTAATGAGGTCTAATGTGGTTGGGTTAGCTGACGTAGCCGTTGGTTGCGAAGCTTGGGGTGCAGCCGCCTGAGGAGCTCTCACAGGAAGTGATGGCTGATGATCTGCTACCAGGACATCTTGTGGCTCTTCATGGATATTAAGCCCTTGTTTGTACACTTGACATTTTGCTTGCGCAGCATTTAACCCTTTGATTGTCTCTAAATTTTGAATCTTCAATCGCTTCTCTTCCAGCTTGGCTTTGATTTCAGCTGCCTCTTCTTCTCTTTTGATCCTCCACTGAATTTCTTCTTGTTCCTTCTGTTGGCGTCGCTTCATGTCTGCTATCTCTTGAGCTGCAATCTTCCTGTTAGCTTCTGCCACTAGATGCTGCAATTCCAATTGTTCTCTTTGTTGTTCTTCCAACACTTTCAGAACAGCTTGACTTGCTGCAGCCTCTGCGACAGCTTCTTGGTGCTTTATGGAAGATGCATTTGAGCGCTCTGAGGGACCCTTCAGAAAGGAAGTGACAGAATCCAATTCACTTAGAGTGGAGTTCCAAAGAGAACCAGCTACCGGCCAATCTGGCTCATCTTCATGTGGGTGCTTCCCATCCAGATAAGCTGTTACTTTGGCAACAATGAAATCCGAAACTTGTGTGCAGATATCTACTCTTCGTCGTGTGTCTTGGTCTGGAGTTGAGACTCTGCGCAGGTCTTCATAGACGTGGTGGACGTCTCCTGAAAGGCCCTTGACATCACGGAGGATATCTTGCATTAGACATTCTGAAAATGCTTCTGTTATCTGTGATAGTGCCTTCTTTGAGATTTTCACATGTGTTCGCCACTTATTGTAAGTGTAATTGAATCTTTGTTTAAGTGTTTTAATTTTATCTTCTTGCATAGCTTTTCCCTTCTCTGTCAGGGTACGGGTACGCTCGCTGTGTCTCTGCGGCTGTTCTTCTCCTGCTGGCAGGGATACAACGTTGCCTGCATCATCCTTGGAAAGACGTTCAGGGACTTCGCTTCCATCATCAACTTGCCCTACCTGAAGTGTTGACTCACTAGACTCTGACATAGCTAAGCTGTAGTAAATGTAAACTCAAATACTCAGTGTAAAAAATGAATGTATTATGTGAATGTAAATAAAGCTTGCATTAAGTGGTAACACCTACTCTAATGTGTCTAGTGTCTTTAAGCTGAAATGAAATAATATATGCAGAAATACTTCAATAATTCAAAATACTCTTCACTGTGCTTCTGACTAATAATGCACTAAAACGGCTCAAAATTCACATATAAACCCAAAATATAGCATTAACTTAAACATAAAAAGGCAAATAAGCTTCAATGTAAATTACCAAAAATACACTTTAAAGTAGCAGGTAAGGTCTTCTGTATGAAATACTTTCAGTCTCAAAACGTTTAACTAAAAATGTAAATATTTAACCTTAAACTTAAATCATGAGCTTCAATAAGCTTAGATGCAATACTCAAATGCAAAACATAAGACAGGAGTAAATAGTAGTATTGCAACACAACACATCATGAATCAGCTTCACTTAGCTTAAACCTTTAAATGAATACTTGAAACGTCGTTTCTTGCAAAGGCCCTTCTAGTCCACTCTTGTCAGTGTCCTTCTTAGTGGCTTTGCCTTGAAACAGTCTCTGATTCAGTTCGTGTCTTCTTTTCAAGTCTATTCGAGTGTTCGTGTGTGCATTCCACTTATCTGCGTATCCTCGCCACGACCGCTGCAGTGTTCCATGCCCACGACCTGAGCACGTGATCGATTAGCTTGAGAACCACGGCTGCGATGCACACTGGACACGAGCAGGCTGCGTGATCTTGCTTCGCTTGTCTTGGGATAGCTTCACCTCCGACGTCGATGAACAGTCCCGAGTTTTCACTGATACTCCTCTCAATGCACGACGAGACGCAGGTTTTCTTTAACGGGTTTATTCTTTCAGGCTATCTTCCTCCCAAAACCGTGAAAACTCGTTGGCTGCGTGCATGAACTGAGAGTAAAGTAAAGTCCTTGGTGTCTTTAGTAGCTTGTCTTCCGTGGCTGAATAATGTCCGTCTGAAGTTTTCCCGGCCACGTTACGTCTTACGTCACACGCACGCACTTGAGGTTGCATATCAAAATAAAAGTTCGCCCTTAAAACACAGGTAAGTATACAAACAATAACCAAATAAAACCATTATAAAAGTATGAAAACACTTTGCATGAAAACACTTATAAATTAATGCTTGCAACCGTAACACACATGAAGCTGCTGTATCTGATTGGCTGAAAGTGGTCCAAGTCGATCTCACATGCAAATCTCATGCAAGGTTCCAGCTTGTTGTCCAGCTTGTCACCTGTTCATGCAATTTCACCATATATATATATATATATATATATATATATATGAAGAGCTCTTTTCCAAAACGCATTAAATCCATTTTGAGAGTTTTCAGGAAAACACATTCTTTTACCTAGACCCACACATGTTTTGGATAGAAACAGCATCTTGCAGTACATTTTAAACAAGGAAATATAGTGATTTGGCATGAAATGTTGATGGAGCAGTGAATAGGTTCAGTGCACAGCAAAATGGCATAATAAACTCATATTTTTATGGTGTTTAATGCGTTTTGGAAAATAACTTTATATATCACTTTTCTAACAGGTGATAACATCCATTCCAGCACTGGATTTACATTGACTGTAGATTCCTGAGGGCCATATTTTTGTTTTCAGAGGATTCGTACCTCCTTGTGCCAAAATGTTATACCAATGTAAAATATCACTTTAAAGGTTTTTTTGTACAAAAAAATATGCTGCCCAAAGGAGCTTTTGAAAATGTAACGGCTTTCTGCTACTATCTGAGGGAAATGTGGCTCCACTATTGTGAGAGTAATTCTGGAGTTAAGTACTGTAAAATCCTTTTTCTGTTGAGCTTGTGATGGTCTGTGCTTACCGAAATGGCCTATTTACTGCTTGAATTGAAATGTTCAGCCATATAATCCAGAGTTGCCCACCCATCTCTCTCAGATTATACCGATCACTATTTGCCACTTCCATACATGTGCATATGTATATATAGTATATAGAGCCAGAGGATATATAGCCAGAGAAGGCAAATAGGTTGCAAACTGTTACAAAATATGAGAGCAGCCTCGGAGAGGATTGTAGTGAGGGATTTGGGCATGAATGGTTGCCAGGCAACAGAATTAGCCAGCATTCAGCTCAAGAAGACTACTGCCTCCCTCTATCTGTCCCCCCCAGTGTCACCTGTCAGCATTTGTGTGGGGTTAGAAACGTGTGTGTGTGTGTGTGTTTGTGTAGTAGCATTTATATTCTAAATTATTTCAGTATTCTTAAAACCATTTTAGCCAAACCATGTCACTACATAGTCACAGTGTAGGCACCTTGAATAATCACATGTCACTACTATGTATTATGCCATGTACTGTTTGAGCTGTTTTGCTGAAGGGAACTTTTAAAGCCAAAGGTCCAAATCAAAAAAAGACTTGTGTTGGGGTCACAAACCTCTGAACACGGCCACATATACATTAGAATGATTTAATAGCCATTGAATTAAATAATTTGCCAAGTTCAAACAGTTAAAGTATGGGTAGGTACGTAGAAAATAATATTGATTTGTAATTTCTAAATAGAACTTGGTGTTTCTGACTTGCATAGAAAGGAACCGTCACGCTCGGCTATTTTCTAATATATGAAGAGTACTGCTACATACGCATGTTGTGACAAAACCGCAGTCTGCAACATCAACTCCGTTTCCATTGAAAAAAATGCGGAAAAGTGATTTGCGTTCTCTGTTGATCCAAATAGGACCAATGACGTCAACAGTCCAACTTTCAAGCAGAAACGCAGTTGATGATGACGTTGAGCGTGACGGTTCCTTTTAGCTTCAACAAAATGCTGTGTTCGCTATTCTGTGTGGTATGTAATACAAGTGAGGTCCTCAAACGTTTGTTGTGCAGTGGAGGATATGGAGGCCCAGTTTACCACTGGATCACTTGGTCATTTTAAGATGCAATATCTAACGCATTACAGATGGTCGGTTAAAGCTGCAACCAAGATGTGCTTGTCTTCCGATACATTCTTCTGTTTCTTCTTCTTGAGGAAGTGAGTGCAGCATGAGAAACGCCAGTCAGACTGCAACAGAGAGAGAGAGTGGACAAGAATAAAATATATAAGAGACCACCGCTGGTAGAAGAGGGTAGCTGTGTCTACGCACCTATATACTGTCGTGTTAAATGTGAAGGTGATTTATGTGTGCAAGAGTGTGTGCGGGCCTGTGCGGGTTTGTGTGTGAGAGAGATGCTGCTCATCTTTTATATTTTCCTGTGTGTGTGTGTGTGTGTGTGTGTGTGTGTGTTTGTGCATGTGTGTTTGTGCATATGTGTGTGTGTCGTCATTGTGTCCTCATAGGTAAAATCCATGCAAATCATCACAGTCTGGTTTCTATTGTTGAATGGTCCTGCATTCTGCACTGGCTGGTGTTGTTAGTAAACACTATAGATGTACATTTGGCATTTCATAACAGAGAAGTGAATGTATGGTACCATTTTTCTTATCTGCTTTATATCACTGCTCCATTCTACCTGTTTCTTTCAAGGAATGAAATACAATCCAGTCCATAAAGGTTCCACGTATTCACAATACAGATACTATCAGAGTGCCTTCCAGCCTCTTCCATCCTCATATGCTCCTCAGACAATTCGATGAGAGCACAGGATTTGGGGATTGAGGAACACTTTTATTTCTTCATCCACTGTTCATGGAGCACTGGATCTCTTAGAGCTTTGAGCAGTGTTAACGCTGCAGTCTAGAGCAGTGCTCACGCAGGCGACTGCGAACACACTCCACCTCAAACAGCCATGACACATCTCCACGCTTCGCCCCCTCGGGGGAAACACACTACAAAGGCCATGGCACCCTTGCCTCAACGACACGGTTAAGAGCTTCACAGGACATCACTATCATTCCGTTATGTGTGTGTACGTGTGTGTGTGTGTGTGTTTGTGAGTGTGTGCATGCATGTGTGTGCACACGTGTACACACACACACACACACACACACACACACACAAACCCATGTCAACTGAGCTGGTGGAAAGCTTGTAAATGCAATGAAAATCCTGTATAATGAAAAACCTATTTTATTCCATTAAAATTCCAAAATGGACAGAAAGGGGGACCATCATATATATATATTTGACTTTGATGCTGTTACTGTGTCAGAATGTATATCTGCAGCCAAAGGGTCAGTTCAGTCCTGGTATCGTGTTGGCAGGTGTATCCAGATATCCACATAGTGGTTAAGACCAATAAAAAAGCCCTTGAGTCTTGCTTACACTAGACAAGCTGACTACTTCTAAATATTGTACCATTTGTTTAGTTCGACTAGTACTATATCCTATACTCCTATAAAAGACCCCACACAGAAAACAGTAAAGTGAACTAAAAGTCCTCCATAAGATTTTGACTCAATCATGAAGTACTTGATATAAAGTCTACTGAAGTACTTCATTCATTATCATGAGCTGGGGTTCTTGGAGGACACTTCACCCCCCAAATGCAACAATTGTCATGAGACATCAGTGTGTGTGTGAATGGTCCATGGAGGTGCTTACACCTGTATATTTAGCTGTCTACTCCCTGAGGCATCTTTTAATGGCAAGTGTGAATGGTAACACCACCAGAAATAAGCATTTGTGTCTTTTTACTGTCGACAGAATGTAAAAAGTTCCACATGCTTATTCTGGTTGGTGTTTTGCCCCCTGGTGGCCTACAGCTGTTACTGCAGGTGGTGTCCATGCTCTGTTGGTACCGCCGAAAAAATCATAACCCACACACTCCAAAACACAAACAGTGGCATACGGGTCACAGTAAATGATCCCTTCAATTATGCCGCAATTACTCCCTTCACAAGCAGCGGGAAGAAGTGGACACACACACACACACACACACACACACACACACACACACACACACACACACACAACCAGCATCACCGAGTGGCATGGCATCCACGGCACCATAGCGTTGATGTTGACCTGCATCATGCACACAGGTCGATTGAACTCTCCTAGCGCTTCACTGCATTGGTCTTCTCCTCCCAACATGCACCGCACACTCGCTGCTATGCCAGTGTGACTCATAGGGCAGAGTTGAGAGGAGGCTGTTGTGGTTGACTGTTAAAGGGTAACCAAACACTAACATCTCATCTCTGCGATGGCGGTGTCTGTGTTGTGGTGAAATATACGTTATTGCAATTTTTTCGGCCTTTGGGTTTCTGTCTCTGTATACAAACTCTACTGGAATGCTCTGTTACTCTCCACCTCGAGCCAGTTTGACTTTGTGTATTTTGCTTTAATCTTTTCTCTAAATCTCCAAAGTGATTGTTATAATAATGAATGTGAATGAGAGACAATAACTATAATGTCAACATTGAGTCAGATCTGTCTCAGTTATGACAAATGTGTTTCTTGTTCACAAATATTGTTCAAATGCACTCACTCGTGTATCATGTTCACACACATTTTTAAATATTGAAAATCCATAAATGTTTATTTCGAGTTGCACGGGCTTAAATGCATATTTGTACGTCCATATTTGTACAACATTTTTTTTTCCATTCCATTTCTACATGTAAACTTGATTGATTTAAAAACCAGAAATATATTTTTGTCTGCATCCGAAAACTATATGTGAACAGTAACTACAGCTGTGTGGTCATGTGAGATTGCTGCATGATAACTGTACTGTACAGGGGTTGTGTTTGGACAACATAAAAAACAAGTTTGCATAATGCAGAAAAACATATATTTTTTAGTCCCAAAGGCTTATTCTTATTACTCTGCACTACAGGTCCAGTGGTCAGGGACGTAGGAATTCTCTGTGCACTTTAATTGCTTTGTGTCACCCAGGCATTAGCTGTTGGCATTGCTAATATTATGCTGTTACTGTAAAAATCTGTAATCTGTGTTTATCTTCATTCCACAGGTAAAGGAATGGCGTTGTTGCTTCTCCTCCTGACTGCCTCAGCATTACCTTCCGCCACTGCTGTGCGCAACACGTCTGCAGGTAAGGACCGCATGCATTCAAGTGGTCGTTTCTGACACAATGTCTTGGTGGGTAGAGCCGTGTGTGAGAATGGGCTGTTCTGTGGGTGGGCTTTGTAGACCGGCCCAGTGTGTGTGTATATGTGTTTGTGTGTGTGTGTGTGTGTGTGTGTGTGTGTGTGTACATGTGTGTACATGTGTGTACATGTGTGTGTGTACGTGTGTGCGTGTGTGCATGTTTTTTATCGAGTCATGGAGTTGAAGATTAGAGCAAATAAGAAAGCAGTTTTTTGTCAAATCACTAGAATTACTTTTTGGCTGTAATTAATCCTGTGGTGCAGAGAACAGATCTGGGGTCCGTTTCACAAAGCAGGTTTAGTGAAAACCCTGCGTTTATTAACCCTGAACTGAGGGAAACTCGATTTCCGTTTCACAAAGGGAGATAACTCAAACCAGAGAAAGAGGGGCAACTCTAACCTGTTTCACAGAGAGAGGTAACTTACGCTCTCGGTCAGTTACCGTAGTAACAGACTCTATGAACCTAACCTGGTCGGGACCAGGTTTTACTCAATGGATCAATGTGTCTCCGCCCTCTTTCAGCCACACACGCCATTTGATTTCCTCATTCATTCAGTCAGCGAGTTTTGGCGTAGCCGTCTGTCAAAAACCATTTAACAAAATCAGAGTCAGTGCTATTTCAGAAGTCCATTAGGCAGTAGGAGGCGACTTTTTCACGAACATGTCCTTTTGACCAGCGCTCGAAGTGGAAAAAAATAAGTGCCGGTACTCCCTTACTCACATATATATATATATATATATATATATATATATATATATATATATATATATAAGCGCTTTGGGTGTCTTGAAAAGCGCTATATAAATGCAATTAATTATTATTATATAATTATTATTTACTGCGCAGAGAATTAAATATTCGTCGGGAGAGGGTTATCAGACCATAGATGTAGGCTAGCCTTTCCAGACAATTATCATTTCCAGACAATTATCTTTTTCAGCGGTACCGTTTCACGTCACAGTCCATCATTTACATAGGCCTACGCAACCTAATCCGTCCTTACATGTGCAACATTACCAACCGTAGTCTCTCACATCCCAGCAGATATTGTGTGTTGCACTGCGTTTCTTTGCAAATGTTTTTTGTACAATGTCGGAGATGTAGAGGCAACTGAGTCAAATAGCCACTTAATATTTACTTTACAGTGTAAAACATGATCAAAATGATCATGCCGAGGTCTTATCTGTTTGAATAATGTAATCTTAAGCTGCTGTCAAGTGCGCTTCTCCCCCGCGGGATTGCACCTAAATGAAATAAATAGTTACCATTCAAGCAGTTTTCCTCTGTAATATTATTGTGATCGCAAAGGACTCCATTTAAACTTACGCAGCAGTGTTGCACTTCTTTCTAAAAACGTGTTGAAACTCGCCATATGAGCGCATTAGTAGTAGGTATATTAAGTATTTCCAATCGAGGTTGGTGACTTCCCCGTTGCCATGGTGACTCGTCGAATCGGGGCTCCATTGATGCTGGCTTTTTATAGTTGTGGTGCACGCGCTCAACCCTAGGTGGAACTCCTCTGAGTTGATCAACTTAAAGGCCATGGTGCAGGTTAAACACCACTTTCGATTAATGGGTACATAAAGCACTCAAGATATGTATATGAAGTTAGAAATGTCTCCAAAATTGTGTTAAAGTGTAGTTTTTGGTCGTAACGGTTATTTTTAGCGCAATTCGGCGATGACGTCACATCGGTGAGACGTGGTGGAAGTAGCCTCAGCCTTGTACTAGAACTATGGCGTCTAACTGGGATGAGGAAGAGGTGGCAAGACCCACAAATAACATTTATGTTAGCATAGCCATATAATTTCGAACCGGTCAGAAGTGAGAGGGCGAATGAGAGCCGATGGCCGTCAAAGACAATGAAATGCATGGTCAGAGGAGAATGAGTGGAGTTGGCGAAGTGTCCTGGTCAGTCGCTAGCTACCATTTAGATCGCAGCAACGAGCGCTGGAGCGGTCTATGAACAGCAGTGCATACAATAACACTTTTTCCCCATCAGGGTACTGCTTACCGGGAGAGGGAGAGAGTAGTAAGCGTGTCTGTGCGGGCGGTGTCATCCCATGGAAACTGTGGTGGAGAGCTTGTGTTGTAGGGAAGTGAGTGCGTTTTGGTCGAGGAGCTCACCCCGCGGCCATCAGATGTAACGTTCCTAACTCAGCATCCAGGATTTGAGGCATGCTGCCTGAATCCGTTTGTGCTAAAGATAACCTACTCACATTTCAGGCAGGATCATGGTCCCCTTCAAGCCAGCAGGCACGAGTATGTTCATTGTTTGTTTATTTTACCATTACTAGACTAGAGATGTGTTGCATAAACATGCATGACAAACAGGTATACAATTAATTTTCCAACCTACTTATCCCTAGGCAATACCGGTACACAGCGTACAGGCAGGCTATACGCTGGCCTTATGGCGTTCTCGGTGTTCATAGAAGGAAGCCTCTACCCTCCTGTCTGGTTTCAACCATCAGGCTACAATTTCAGAGTGGTGATTAGACCTATCATGGCTTTCAATGGCCTCGTTTGGATGACAATGAATAAAAACCGTATTGACACAACATGAATAAAATCAAGTATTTTTCAGTTCAAGAATTATGTCATGCTTGTTCTGTTGTGATCGCTCAACGGCCCTTAAAATGTGATAAAATACACAGAACACGTACATTCCAATGAAAACAGTTTATTAGTTTATCCCAAGTATATTACTGAACAAAGACAGGTTGGAAAGTTCCTGATAAAGTAAACAAATCACAAAAAATGGTTAGGCACAAAAAGAATCAACATGTATAAGTGTGGTCAACATGTAAGTGTGGTCTTACCCGAGGGTCAGCTCACACATGCATGCATACATACATGCAGTGATATCAAAAGCACATAGAGCAAGACCAAAGACAAAAGCACACACAGAGGTCCTTTTCGGGTTATCATTCCTTACTCCCTTTCCTACTAATACTACAAGGAATTATGGGGAAAAGTGTCAAATGGAGATGTAAAGGGAGCATTTTTGCAACATTTCCTTGATTGTAATCTTGTGCGAAAATCAGAATCCGAAAAGAACCTGTAGACAAGGCACTACCAGGTACAATGATTGGTAAGCTATGTTGAATTGTATAAAAGACATTTCATGCAAACAAAAGAAATAAAACCACAGCACACACAATGAGCAGCAGGCAGACATGCAGCATGCAGAACCCCTTGCAAAACCACATGGGGTACAGTGACTAAAGACAGGCACAAGAGCAGCGAGGTCCCACCACCAACAACTAAGTAAAAAAAACAAAGCAATAAACAGCACACAAAGAGAAAACATAACATGCAGCATGCAGAAAACCACCACCAAGCCGTTGCTAGCTAACTGCTGGTTCTGCATTAGCCAGTTTTATGCTTTAAAATATTTCTAGGGAGACTATGTATCGCAATAACAATTAATGTCTGTTTGAATCTGTACAATGCCTAAACTTGAATTCTAAATTCTGTTTATATAACAGCTTTGGACTTGGATGTAGATCATATCCATACTGTCAAGTACAATCTTAAACTTTCAACTTTGTGGGCATTTATCACACCCATAATTAATTGGTATTTTGCATAAATGTAACTCTATGAATGATAAATGTTTAAAGGTATTGGTTGGGATATGTGAGCATTGGAGCACATTGTGGGATCCGAAATACGAGACACCATGTTCCTGTGGAGCATTGGCTGGTTTTGCCAGAAACGTTGGTAGCCACATGATGCACAGACCTAGATAAAAAAAAAAAAAAAAAGAGTAATCAACAGTATATCAGGTTTCAATATAGAGTAAGTACGGTACATTACTGGTCAAATGTTTTCAATGAAACACACATGATGTTTATGATGGCATCATAAACCCACAGCCTAAAGCCTGGTACATACATTGTAAATTAACTGGCAAGACAAATTTGAATGTGGGCAGACAGTCAGGGCTATCACATTTTAATTAGATATTCTGATTTTCTAATCAGATATGGCCTGCTGTGTATACAAAACCTACTATCCGACTTCTCACAACAGGCCGGACAGAGGGCAAACAGGCTCATGAGCACCTCTTGGCAAACAATGAATTTGTCAATGCCACTACAACAAAAAAGAGAGCGGGGGGGAATTCAATTCTACCAGATACACAAAAAGGAAAATGCAAAGTTGGTCTATGTTGGCTTTAAATTATCTCACTTTTGGTGGGGGTCACAGGTGTGAGATGGCTCCTCCTCACACAATTCCTCCTCATCCTCAGACATATGTCCTCCAGGCACCCACGATGAATCGCTGATGACAGACGGATCATCTTCATCATCGGTCTGTTCAGGACTAGTGAGGGGGGGGGAAGTTTGGGTCTGTGTCCCCACGCTGACCATCTTGGGCTTCAGGTTCACCTGCACAGCTGTGGCAGAGGTAGTAAACACCCAAACATATGACAATCATGGCAAATCTACGTGGTTATGTTTTGACATAGGCTATGTATTAATTTCATCTGTGTATGGAAATGTCCTGTATGCATAGATTTTGGAAACGTATGTTTTAGACAGCATATCGACCACCCAAAATACCCAACATTTACCGTGAGACCTTCCACGGGGCTTCACATTGCACTGTGTGTGTCCCAGTGTCACAAGTGGAGGGCAAGGGGTCATTCACGTCGACACTGTCCGCGGTCTCCTGCTGTGCAGCATCGATCAACATCTTGCGCAAACAAATTCAAAAGGGTCAGCGACACAGTCACGGTTAATACATAAGAGAACCGTAATAGTCAAACACACGCGCTGTTGTGAAAGCCGCTTGACGATCACCAGTGATCCAAACAAACACTAGCCATGGTGCTTTCTAGTTAGATACGACAAGCTTTTGGACATTTACTTCAGGACAATTTAGTTTCATGAATCACGAAATGTGCTTTTCTAATCTCAGACTGATCATGACTGTAGTGGAGGCGGTGTCAGAGGGAACACGGTATAGTATGCACAGGGTTAGCTAACGCGCAGATAAACAGTACATGCATTATCATGAGGCCGTAGCAGCTGCTTTCTTGGTGCCTCTCGGTGTGGTAGCGGCAGGCGGAGAGGTGCTGTGCAGACGGCCCGGTGGTCGGAATCAGCTTTGCCAGCCTCTCGGTCTTCAACCCGAGTGATACCATTCTGGCATCCCCTTCGTCGTAGTCCTCCTTGAAATGCGCGCTGCAAATCTTGGTATTGGCGGTGACGGAGGTCATTGAAACATGTGCCCGCGACAAAGTGGACCCACTGTCGAAGGGTTGCCTTGTCCTTCGGGAAGCCATGGAGCTGTGTCCAGTTTACAACCGGCACAAGCACAGTAGCCCGGCATTATACCGGCTTCGAGGGTGTATCTATCTAGCTATCTACGCTATCTGTCTATGCTACGCTATGCTATCTGGCTATCTCTCTCCATGTATCTATTTATCTATCGTTCTATGCTGTCTAGCTAACTGTCTATCTATCTATCTCTCTATCTAGGCTATATATATGTATTTATCTGTATAATCTGCTGAACAATCTCTTACTAGTCTCTCTCTACTCGCCTCTCTCAATAGACCCTTTCATTGTTTGTAAACATTCCAAGCCACGAGAATGCGCACACGTCTTTTCGCGCCTAATGGGGTCAGAAAACAAAGTGAAGAACATGGCTGTCAACGATTCTCCTCATAATATTTCCGAATATGCTCTCTCGTTGCCGATTAAGGACCGGGAACAATATCTCAACAAATTGGTATTGGCTGACGGCGATAGTTTGCCAGACCCAGCTTCCATTAAAGATTGGGTAGGTGACAGTAGCAAATGGCCAGATATCCAGTGGCCAGCTATTTACCTAGTAGATAAACCGCCCGTACACTCGAGAAAGCCTATGCGCATACAAGTCGCTTGATGCCTATAATTATGTTGTTTCTGGACACGTTCAGACGATCTTCTACAAAGATATAGGCAAAGGTTTTTGTGCTCTAAAAGCAGAAGTCTTGCCGAGTCAGCGTCAAGGGAAGAAGACATCGTAGTACAAGGCATGGGTGATCTACAACAAGGAGAAGTGCTACATTCACACGGCTAACTGCACCTGCATGGCGGGGTAAGTTTATTTATTTATTCTTAAACCAGTGGACAATGTCCTAATCTGATCAACGCCACTGCTGGTCCTATTTTCACATTCAACAGCGCTACAGGTCGGCATTTTAGACTTTTTGTTTGGACTTCGTTAGTGGAAGTCTATGTAACTAGGTGTTTTTCTGACCCCAAGATGCGTGCGCATATTTCTGTGACGTTGCACTCGAAGGGGTCTATGGCATAGACATATATACATAGACGCCTCATGACGTGATGGAACGTAACCCAGCGTCGCCGCCATATTGGTAGGGGGTCCTCACTCTAGTCTAGCATAGGAGTCAACGGGAGAACAAGCTATGCAGTATGTTGTGCAGCTTACGGCGCAGTATTGACACCAGATCGTGTGGGATTACCTTTCACAAGTAAGATTGAACAATAATTCTTATTATTTAAAAAAAAACAAAAAACAAAAAAATCGTCCTGTATCATAAATAAATCTCTGCCATTTGTAACAAACCAAACCGTGTGAAAATCCGGTAAAAATTCGGGGAGTTATGCTTATTATTGTAGTTGGGGATACGCCTTCCTCCATAGAAATGAATGCACTGGGCCCCCCTCCAAGATGGCGGCCGCGCTGCTACGTCAGCTCTAACGGGCAGCGTCAGTCTATGAGGCGTCTATGTATATACAGTATGTCTATGGTCTATGGTCTCACGGCGGGCTTTGGTCTGTCGTCTCACCGATGTGACGTCATGCAATGCATTGTGGGGGAAATGAGAATCAATCGCGAACTGCTAAAATATAGACGGCTAAAAACCAACCTTTTTGTATTATATTACGTTTTGTGATACCCAACAACATCAAATACAATGAATAACAGTTTAAATGTTTATTACCAACAAGCAAATACGCAGATTCATTAGAAAATTAAACCTGCACCATGGCCTTTAACTCAAAACCGGTGTTGTGGAACCGAAATCCCAGAGTTTTCTATCTCAGTGGAGATCAACTCAGCGTTTAGGATTAAACTCAGAGGTTGTTAAACCTGCTTTGTGAAACGGACCCCTGGGGGGTATTGCACAAAAGTAGGATAAGGGATTAAGCCGGGATTTGTTTACGGATTTAGGTATCCTGGCTACATTTTAGCCTCAAGTCGGTTGCATGAAAGCGGCTCACACTTTTCCCGGCTGAGTTACCATGGTGATTTATTCTCCACAGCTAGCCTGCTCCCGACCAGGCTAACAGCCAGGCTAAGATTAATCGTAGTGATTCACCTGTATTTACACCGTCAATCCTGTGAGGAATTAATGTGTTTTACAGCATGTGCATGGTCTTTCTATGCATGTTGCATCATGTTAATTATCCCGAATTAAAATATTATATAGTCATTTCTCATTTCATTTAAATCTGTTGGCTGTTTTTTATATTGATTAAGTGTTATTACTCAGGCCAACACAGTTAAAGTCTATATTTTTTCATACTATGACACATTTACGTTTGTGTTTATGAAAGTCCGCCTTTTATTACGCAACTGCAGCGCATTTGGAAATGTCAACAAACAGATGAACGCAACGCTTATGTCATATGTATAAAATGTATTTTAATCACACAATCGAACCTTTGCAACATGTGAAACAGCCCATTGGCTACCATGCAGAATAAGCTGGTTTACATTTCAAATGTCAACTCGCACAGACGTCACCGAGTCCGAGTCCGAACCCGACCCGGCGGGTCCCCTCGGGTCCCCTCGGGTCCCCTCGGGTCCCGTCGGGCTTGGGTCGGGTATCCAATAAGGAGCTGTTCAGCGGCCGTGACGTATGAAACGCCATGTTCCGATCGGTGATTCTGTGAGCGATCGCGAGGTCTATTCTAGCTTCACCTGACGTTTCTCTATAGCTCTGAGCCGGGCCTATTTATCCTGGATTGGCAAGCGTGCAACCGAATAAGCCAGGATACCGCCTAGCAGGATAGTCCAAGTCGCGCTTACTCAATTATCCTATCCGACTTTTGTGCAATACCCCCCTGATCCAAGGCATGTATTATGTATACACACATTTTTTAGCAATATTGCTTTTGATTTTATATGGGTAGTTATTCTATAAAGGCATTTCTATCTGTTCATACAGTGTGCCTTGCACAAACAAATCTTTAGCATGAATATTGAATTGCCTTGTCTTCATCTCATCTTGGTCTTTTGTTGATATAATCCCAATGTGCCGGTTGGTCAAATGTTGAATGTATTTCTCATGTGTTTGTAATGCTTGCCTTTTATTTTGTTGATGTCTCTTCATGTCTTGTCCGTAGTAGACATGTGATGCAATTATGCTTACACTGAATGTTGACGTTAGTTCCGATGCCTTGAGGGTGTCTTAATGGCTGTCACTTTCATTCTAGTGCTCTGACAGGATACCTACACCTTATGGATATTATGTTGAGCATTCAATAGAAAGGTGTTATATAATTGCTGCCTGGGCTTTTGCCCACATGGACTAATAGTACTTTGACATTTGCCTTTAATGAAAAGTGCATTACAAATTAAATGTTTTATTATTATTATTATTATTAGTAGTAGTAGTAGTAGTAGTAGTAGTAGTAGTAGTAGTAGTATTAGTATTGTTAGTAGTCATGGATGAGTGTCATTCTCCAACTTCTAACTGTCCGATTCAACAGGCAAGTCAAGAAGACCGGTGTACAAAACACACAGAGCCTATTATACAGGCTTCTTCTTCTTCTTCTTCTTCTTCTTCTTCTTCTTCAGGCCATCATTTGAAACTAATGCACACAGGCAGATGTCAGATCTTTGCAATACAGACATAATCCCGCCATCAGATTAGTAGGATGCTTGTCATACCCCCCCCCCCCCCCCCTAACCAGAGCAGACTGTTCCTGGCTGTGCTGCTGCTGTGTGTGTATGGGGGAGTGTTTGCTATTATAGTCACGTCATCATCAGCTGCCCTCTGGTTAGAAATGTGGTGAAACTGTGATAATTAGGGTGTTCTTCACTACGGCTGAACCTGCCTATTATCCAAGTCTCCAGATATGTGCTTGTTCTCAGGGTTGGGGGTGTGTGTGTATGTGTGCGTATATGCGTGTGTGTGTGTGGGGGGGGTGGGGGTGGGGGGGTGGAGTCAAGATAAGGAAGGGAACTGTTTGAAAACAATGACATGATGTTCTACAGAAAGCATTGCAGCCGATGTGAACCGGCATTCAATTGGTTTAAATTGAGAACTTTAGAGTTTAAAAGACAATTCTCTGTGTAGACAATTCTCATTCTACAATATGGAAGCAAATAAGTGCCAAAAAGATCTGAATTCAAATGTTGAATTCAATTATTAGATTTTTTTAAAATCTTTGAATGTCATAGTTTTTAATTACTTCGGTGTGAATTCAAACATTTACAGTTCACATCTAACAATGTAGCTTCCCAAAATACAAATGTTAAAAATTCATGTTGTAAAATTCAAATTGTAAAATTCAGAATTTAAATGTAAATCAAGGTTACTCAAGATGAGCAACAGAACACATAATGCATCCTGCATCTAACCAATCACAAATTTTGAATTTTAGAACTTTTAATTTGATACTTTGAATTTTTAACATTCATATTGTTAGATGTGAACTGTAAATGTTTGAATTCACACCAAACTAATTAAAAACTATGACATTCAAAGATAAAACAATTCAAATGTAATGAATTCAACATTCTTTTAAATTCAAATCTTTGTGGCACTAATTTGCTTCCATACGACAACTGCAACTCCAACTACAGCTCACGTCAAATTGAGCCTTAATATTGGACAAGCAGGAGCTCATGCCTTACTGAGCCCCTGAGTACATTTCATTCACCACTGATCAGCAGACTCCATTGTGGTGATCACAATAGAGTATGGGGCGCGTAAAGACACTAACATTAGATCTAATAGAGGCCTTCATGTTGAAATCCTTATTGAAGTGATGTGACATAATCATGTATATTTTGTAATTGTATATCATGATATGCAATTCATGATATACAACTTGTATATTGAAGTCAGGCTACATTCACTGAGAATGAAGTGAGGTGCTACTACAGTTTGCAGAAGAGGCTTAAACACTCTCGTCCCTGTCCTGTGTGTGGTAATGAATGTTAAATGTGTGGGGGGTGTAGCCTGATAAGCGTTGAGGTCATTCTCTCACCACATCAGAGATAAGTGGATGTCTTGATTGTATTGGTCACGATGCCACCTATTCCACACACACACACACGTATGTATGTATGTATGTATGTATGTATGTATGTATGTATGTATGTATGTATGCATGCACGTGCACGCACACACACACACACACACACACACACACACACACACACACACACACACACACACACACACACACACAC
The DNA here is from genome assembly GCA_030340625.1 of Merluccius polli. Classification (NCBI taxonomy): domain Eukaryota; kingdom Metazoa; phylum Chordata; class Actinopteri; order Gadiformes; family Merlucciidae; genus Merluccius; species Merluccius polli. The sequence goes on along the minus strand of JAOPHQ010003697.1, from coordinate 440,272 downwards.
ACACACACACACCCCCCCCCCCTCTGGTATGTTACCCTAGCTAGATTAAGGTTTAAGGTCTTTCCAGTAGGCGTGATTTTTTTCAAATTGAAACCCTTGCCTCATTAGCAGTCCTCTGAAGGCAGCCGAGTGCTGTTTTAATGGTAGAAAATGACTCAAGATGCCAGGCGCCTGCAGGTGTAAAAGAGAGCTGAGATCGCCATCCAGTGGTTTCCAGAAATAATGCTTCATATATTGGTCAGGCAGTTGTGTATACTATCTACCAGCTCTAAGGAACAGGTCAGAGAAATGTTTTTAATGCAGACCTGGGGTCAAATCCCTGCCTGGTATACTGAGTGAGTGAGTGTGAGTGTGAGTGTGTGTGTGTGTGTGTGTGTGTGTGTGTGTGTGTGTGTGTGTGTGTGTGTGTGTGTGTGTGTGTGTGTGCGTGCGTGCCTGCGCGTGACCCTGTGGTGGAGTGGTGAACCATTGATGGATGGGTGGACTGAAGGGTGGCTGGATGGGTGGATGCCGGCAGACAGTACATGTAACGGCTTGTTTCCTGTTCCAGGGTGTGCCATCATCCGGCCTCCTCGAGATGGAGGGATAAGGTACCGGGGTCTGACACAGGAGCAGGTGAGCCCCCCCCCCCCCCCCCCCCCCATCTATTTAACAATCCCCTACCATGTCCACCCCTAATGATGGTGGTTTTTATCTATCTTAATATATCATTCATTTCTCACAGCAACCATCTCAGTCATTTGTGTGATTGTGTGTGTGTGTGTGTGTGTGTGTGTGTGTGTGTGTGTGTGTGTGCGTGCGTGCGTGCAATGTCTGTGTGTGTATACAGATCCGCAGTGTGCAGGTGCTGCCGGTAGACTACGAGATTGAGTACATCTGCAGAGGAAACAGGGTGATCGTGGGTCCCAAGGTCAGAAAATGTTTGTCCAATGGAACTTGGACAGATCTAAGCCAGCAAAGTAGATGCTGTGAGTAGGCCGACACCACTTACACTCTCACTTGTACGTAACTATACGATCCTCTGTTACACTTTCAGCTGCTGTCACACCAAAATGGATTACCAATCACACATATATATGACAATTTATGGATATTATTAACTGCAGATATTAAGTGCAAATGTGCATTACTCTCCAAACTCTGTTACTTTACAGAGTTTGGAGGTAGTACAGGCTACTGTGTTCCAGTATGGCTCATAGAACTTGGTTGGTGGCCACAAGAGTGGGGAAGTGTTTTCAGGGTTGCATCCTACACTGTAGGCTAAATAGTGCATTTTTCTACATGACAAGACAATTTTCATTGTGATTTTCATCACAGAAATAATTGACAAAAAAAGTTGACAGACCAATGTAAAATGAGATAGAAGATTGCACACTTATTCTCCTTTGCTGGGTCTTTTATTGTGACCAATGTTCAGGCATACTGCCTTCATCAGGCTGGTTAGTGAGTGAGACTGGTCCTTCACTCACTATAACCACCAAGACAAAGGCTGAAACAGTGGTCACATTTGGCAATACATTTTCCATTGGTCAGCACCTCGTGTAAATGTTTGTTGTATGTGCACCCTCCACATTTTCTAAGTAAACAAAGAAAAACAAACAAACTGGATATATTTTAGACATTATTTATTCTAAATACGGGATGTAACGAATGTAGCACGGGTAGCAGATTAAACTAGATAAGATAAGTCTGCCACCTGTGCCCTGGTACATAAAAGGAACAGAACCATAATTAGACACCTGTGTTTGTCCTTCGATGACACCTCTGTGAAAAGGGTCTCTTGCCAGAGGTAGCAAGCTCAACTGAGAATGAGTTACATTTGTTTGGCTAAAACAAAGGAAGCATTAGCTATCAAGATTTAAACCTGTCTCAGACTATGCTACTAGTGTCAAACTAAATGTGGTATCTAGCTAGTAGCTAAATGTGGTATGCTACTAGTGTCAAACTATACGTGCTATGCTACTAGCTTTGAGTTAATGTAGTGCGCTACTAGCTAAATGTGCTATGCTACTTCCTTCTAGCTAAATGTGCTATGCTACTATCTTCAAACTTAATGTGCTATGTGACTGAGTTAAATGTGACATACTACTAGTGTTACGCCACGGCCCGCTACACGGTCCAACACCCACCTCTAGTGGCTGCTGGTCGTAACTGGTCCTCCTTCCCGCAACCCACCTGTTGGCAATTACTAATCTAGGTTCGCTACTTAAGCCGGGGATCCTCAATCAGCCGGCGCCAGTTCGTTGTTTCCCTAGCCTACTAGCAATTCCCAACCAGCCAGTCTGTCTACTCGTCCCTCGCCCCGCCTGCACGATCGACCTCCCGGTTCCAGACCCCCCCGCTTGCCTGACTACCCGTCCACTGTCTAGCCCTTGTCCACCTGATTGCCTGCCCAGTACCAGACCCCTGCTCGCCTGACTCCCCGAACGATCATCCAATAAATTCCTTTGCCTTTTACCCGGTCTCCGCTTCCCTGTGTCCAGCTTTTGGGTCCCAGTTTCTTGTACCGTAACAACTAGCTTCTAGCTAAATGTGCCATGCTACTAGTGTCAACATAAATGTGCTATGCTACTAGCTTCTAGCTAAATGGGCTATGCTACCAGCTTCTAGCCAAATGTGCTATGCTACTAGCTGCTAGTTAAATATGTTATGCTACTAGCTTCTGGCTAAATGTACTATGCTACTAGCTTCAAGCTAAAGGTACTTTGCTACTGGTTTCATATATCACTTAAGGCCTAACCAAGGCTAACATGTACCAGGGTGCATACATGTTAGCTCCAAGGTGACAATGGAGACATTCTACATTGTTTCCATGTTCAAACAGACATAGACAAAGTGCTGGTGAATAAGTTTTCAATTCGAATATGTGCTGCACATGCACAAATTCAGTAGCGCAGACTGAGAAGCCATGATGGTTGTCAGAACACCAGACTTTTCCTTTATTCATATGTTTTTTACAGAACAATTACAAATTAATGAATCAATGAATTCATTGATTAATGAAGGGATCTATTTACTACTATGTCCGTGATTTGTCCTTTGTCCCAAATTGGCTGAAATCATCCCCTCACAGCTTCTGTATTTTTACAAGGCCTTGGAATATTGAAGTTAAAATCATCAATTAGCTAGCCCCACTTTGTTTTGTTTTTCATTTGAAGTTACAATATGAAAAACAAAGTTTAAAATCTAATTAAAATAGGTCATCCATCTTCAATTGTGAATAAAATCTTATTTGCCCCCCTTTAAAGGTGCGCTATGCAACTCGGTTATTCCTCCGCTGTTTCTGGGTTTTCGCCGGAATTGGGCTCGCATTTCTCACTATAGAGCTCCCCCTGCAGCTTCGGAATAGGCCTACAACACTGTCGTAAAAACTCATTGACAACGCGATAAATAAATAGTAATACACACGAGAACCTGGATTCGGACCGCAAACAAACATGTGTGGTAGCAAGTCACTGCTAGGATAAACCCTCACTAGCTAGCAAGCTAGCCATGAAGCAACCAAGCTAAACACATACAGGGCTCACAATAAAACGGTCGAGCAAAACACATTGTTCAACAGACTCTCAAACCACATTACAAAAACGAAGTTCACCCAAGGGTAGGCTACTTACAATTTCAGCAGCAAGACAGCCAAGTCGGCGTCCGTTTTGCATTCTTCCGAGTCTCTCAGTTGACGCCATTCCGCATAAGCTCGCCCTATGTTCACTCGTGTCTGGTTTCTTTGTTTATCATAATCCTTTCTCTTATTCTTCGATTCCTCCGACCTTCCCCTCTTGGGTCTTGATGGATCCATAATGGATTTGTCGATTGATCCAGAATTGCCTTGCAACTGACTCTTTATATTCAGCCGGACCCATGTTTGGCACCCCCGCCCAGGTCTACCGTAAAGCAGTGAAACTACAATCTGACTACATTTTCGAGGCGCGATTGGATACTTCCGCTGCGTCACATCCGTAAGTGGCCGGGACGGCATGTTCTGTTTTTCCGCGGGGACCCAACAGGGGGAGATGAAACACCCACCAAACAACCCAGAAAGTGTTGTAGAACGATCAGAACGACTCTCAACCTGCATGGTTAAGGTTATTTTTGATAAACGAGTTGCATAGTGCTTCTTTAACTAGAGCAGTGGTTCTCAAATGGGGGTATGTGTACCCCTGGGGGTACTTGAAGGCACTCCAGGGGGTACGTGAGATTTAAAAAAAATATGTGTATAGCCTATTTAAAAATAGATGTTCTTTCTTCTTTTATGTAAGGATGACATACATGTATATGCCTGTGTATATTAGAAAATCTTTTATTTAATATTAAGTTAAAGGTCTCATTGCATCGTTTCTTCGTTAATTTTGCAGTGGTCTCTAGTATTAATGAATGCCCTGTGAGCCGGTTTTTGTGAAAAAAATGCTCTGGTGCGCCTGTGTCAGGCTGTTCTAGTTTGGAGGAGGAGGTGGGCGGGGAAGAATGAGAGGTTTTCGGCTCTTACTCATGAATATTCATGACATTTAAATTACTTGCCTCTGATTGGCTAACAGCACTGTCCATCACAGTGATGTTTGTGAACATTACAACAAGTCCTCCAACTCATACGCTCACTGTTGTTGTTTGTTCATGCACTAGAATACGACCCACAGGAGCGTTTTTTTCAAAGAGCGCCCCCAGTGCCCCCTGTCCATGACATGGGGATACAGATACTTTTCGCCGATGAGCATTGTGGGTGATATTAAGAGTTAGGGTTAGGGTTAGGGTTAGAGTTAGGGGTTAGGGTTAGGGTTAGAGTTAGGGGTTAGGGTAAAGTTAGCTAGAAGTTTTCATATCCTGTCTTCAAAACAAAAGCATTGTCACTGTCTCTAAGCTTTTATTTTGTAAACAGCCGGAAATGAGTTTACTTCGTACCGTTGCTAGCATGACAGTTGTATACTAATGTCGGAAGCAAATTTTAAAATAGGCTATATTTGGACAAATTGACTATGTATTTGGGATCTAAGTTGTTACTTTCTCGCCTGAAATGTTTTTAAAACTTAATAAAGTGACATATTAACGGTCGTACAACGAAAAGTGGAGTCAGCCTTTTAGGGCCGGAGGTTACGCTAAACGTAACAATGAGTCCTAAATTCGGGTGCATGCAAAAAACGACAACAGTGAGCGTATGAGTTGGAACGTTATATTCATTTTTTTTTTGCGAAGAAACAGTTGAGTTCAAGAATTCAGTTCATAAACAGATCTTTACTAATCCTAAAAGAGGGCACTTTAAATTGATAATTATTTTTATGTGCACAAATCTTTATTTATAACTAAGTTAATTATTATCTTTCATTTTTTTATTTAGGTTTTTTTTAATTGTTTTATTTCCAAATAGTTAAAAAGAATGCAATGTTTTGCACAGTTACAAAGTTTAATAAATCAGACACTTTATACACAGTGTTTTACTCCTTTTTTTCAACAAAAATGCTTTGCGCTGGTTAGGGGGTACTTGCCTGAAAAAATATTTCACAGCATCACTGAAACAAGGTTGAGAACCACTGAACTAGAGAATATATGACATCCATGCCTCAGTTTACTAAAGAGGTAAGAGGTCTTGGACTGAAATGCCCATTCTTTCAACACACTTTGCAGGCATGTTCCGGTACACATGGAACTGGAGCACAATTCAACACTACATTGTAAGCAGTGGTGGAAAAGTTGCTTGTATCCTTGTTGGAAAAATGTAAACAAATACTTTAGTAAATGTAAACATTCTACTTAAGTATTCTATAAAAGTATATCTATATAAGTATTAACTTACTTGATATAAAATGTACATAATTATGTACAAAATGTAAAAAATATTAAATATTTGCTTTGGAATGTGGAGTTAAAGTATAGATCTGCAAAAAAAAGAGGTATATTACATATACCGGTATACATATATGTAAAATACAAGTAGCTCAATAACTACTTGAATACAAGTATTCAAGTGATCTATTAATGATTCAAGCGCTTTCCACCCCTGTTTCTGAGCACGTGCTTCACCAATATGGCGACTCACCACATGGTCTGTTTTTGGTCTTGCTGTAATGTCAAGTTCTATCTCACATAGGACGTCAGTATAGCTCTGCTGTGCATGTCTCTGGTTACGATGTCACTTGGAAATGTTTACCTTCCATTTGAGGTGAAACCCTTCATAACATCACCACTCTCACTATGTATGTGTGCACATTATTATCAGCTAATAACTAACTAGATTTTGTTTCCACAAAAGTCTAAATGTTTTGAATATTTGCACGTTAAGAATTCTAACAGGCTTCATACAAAACAACTAACATAACATTGGGTTCGGGTTTGTAAAATGAATACATGTTTTTCGTACTTAACTTATGAACACTCCTTCCTTAGTGCTGCTGTGTGCGCGCGTGTGGACCTCCCTGGAGAATGGCCGGGTGTCCCACTGGCCCCTGGGGCCTCCAGTAGAGGGCACTGTGCTGCACTACAGCTGTCTGCCAGGCTTCATCCTCATTGGGCGGAACTCCACTCACTGCAATAAAATGGGAAAGTGGGACACACCCAAACCTGTCTGTCACTGTAAGTGCTTTTGTTCAACTTCACTGTAGAAATCCGTGTTGGTGACAGCCAGAGGCGGGCCGTACTATGAGGCAAACCAGGCAATTGCCTGGAGCCCCCACGTAAAATACGTAGGTCCGGGGTGTGTTATGATCGCGCGTAACCCCCCCCCCCCCCCCCCCCCCCGTCGACAATCGCGTACCCCCCCCCCCCCCCCCCCCCCCCCCGGTAAACAATCGCAATTTTTGACTTTTTGTTTAATATTAACAATGTTGCTTTTTGTTCGTACGTAAAGGGAGAAATGCAACAATACAATGAGGAAGTAGATAAGCAAGCCCATGATTTCAGAATACGATACTGCTGGTATTTGAGGGCATTTCCACTGTCGTTTATGCAATGATGGGTCAGTGTCTTGGAAAATGGATAAAGCTATTGCAAACAACTATGACATATTCAAATGATGTGTCACTATCATTTGTTATGTAGTTTACATAATTATGTCATTCATATCAAGTCATATGATCTCCCTGCGGTCACTAAAGATCCCATGGCTCTCATCACATATCTAGGGGTGCTAACCCCGGTGCCCTGGCCAAATGATCACCCTGGTTCTGATGCCAAATGGCCCCCTAAACATCCCCTGGTCTATAATGACCACCCTGGTTATGGTGCCCACATGGTCCCCTAAACATCCCCTGGTCTCTAGTTGGATCGTTTTATTCCTCACCTTTCCACTCTGCAGTGAGCATTTGTATCAGTGTATGTATTTACTCTCTCTCTCTGTATGTGTTTGTCTCTCTCTCTCTCTTCCACCTTTCTTCCTCTGTCCATCTCCTTGTTTACAAAGATGATCGCCACTACACAGGTAAGACAAGCCCTCAGTGAGGATATGAATGCATGCTCTCCCGCAACACTTACAATATGATCTTCTGTGCTCTTCCACAACACTATGATGATATCATCTTATATTAAACCCAATGTAGGAAGAGCAAATAATGAGCACTGTCTTACTTTCTGAAAACTTTTCACCTTTAACTGCCTGGAGGCATTTAATGCAAAAAGTCATACAATGTTAACTGTTAACTGTTAAATCTCCTACTTCCAAAATATCAGTGTATGAATATTTTTAATATGATCAATATTTATTCAAATGGTGCAGTGTATTAACACAATACACTGCACCAAAAAGGTAAAACAGTATAGTTCCAGTGTTTTATTCTGTATGGATTCTCTGTACTTTGTTAACAACAACAAAGACAGCTATGTTTACTATCCAGTAAGTATGATGGTATATTCCGTTATTACTGTACAGTGCGTTGTATTGGGCAGTTACAGTGTTTGGTTATTAATTGACATGATCTTAGTCCTTAAAAAAATCTGGTTAATATTTAGTATGGCTAAAACTCCACGTTTTTATTTTGCAAGTCAACACATGACACATCTACAACAGTAGATGGCAGTGTTGAGACGTGGATAATATTGGTCATGCATTTCATTTGGCAGTATTGGGCAAGGGGCCTTCTTTTTCCACTCCATTGTGCAGTGGTGTTATGTAAAAAATCATACATTATTGCGTTTCTGCTGACCGTCTCTTTAACAAAGTTAAAAATGTTTTACATTTGAACGCATTCTGGAAACCAGTGACGCTAGAATCTATTAGAATTCTACTCTGACCTTTTTAAAAGTGAACACCTTTAATTCAGATAGATACATTGAATATAGATAGATACAAGAATATATCCATATATCCATATAGATAGATACAAGAATATATCCATAAGTGTAAGCAAGTACATATATCTACATTGCGCACATTTTTTGCCATAGATTATATGGGAAGGAACATCATATCAACACAACACAAGCCAATCAGATAAGATAACCTGTTCTTCAGAGATTTAACAGTTAACAGTTAACATTGTATGACTTTTTGCTGCCACTGATTTTTTTCTGGTTACCATAGTTACCCTTGAAAAGACATTGACACTCAAGTAGAAGTTATGTTGGCCGTAATCACCAATGTTTAGAATTGGTGTTCGATTATGTCACAAAATATAATAATCAATTAATGATCATGTCCCCCACCGTGTTGACTTTGAATCGAAACTGTGATTTAAATATGCGATCACAGGACTCAAGGATCATTTAATGACTCTCAACTCTTTGGTCTTGATACAGTGGTTCTGGGCAACAGTCATTTATTCCATGTGGTCGTTATTGTCCTACTGTGTTACCTCAATGAAAATGCCCCGTCACCATCGCAATCTGCCAAAGAGCTCTGCTCAGTATGCCCAGGAGAGAAGCCTCTGTGGCAGGCATGAGATAGGCAGCAAGGCAGTGGAAATGGGACCAGCATTTAACATACATATATAGTGATCACAAACAGGGGCGCAGATGGGATTTTTGAACTGGGGGGGACCAAGCTGTCAGCAAATGATTTCAACTCAATAAGTTATTTTTGTGTAATTTGGGCTTTAACTAGCGCTCAAGTAGTTACTTTCATAATAGCCTATGGGCCAATGGTTTGCACTAAAAAGCCATTGGAGAATTCTTATTTAAAATCATGGATAAACAACAATGAACATTGTTAAACAAAGGCCTACCTGATCAACGCTACCCATATAGCCTATGATGAAACTGTTATTTGTCTGGAATGTCAATCAGCCCACTTACATTGTTTGTTTTTTGAATAAACACTCTGATTGTTTTTTGTTTCTTCATTTTGTTTCTTTATTTTGTTTCTTCATTTTGTTTTTTCGTTGAATTTAAATCACCTGCTCTGTCATAGTAGATAATGGTCTATCTGATAACCGCGACAGGCACAAGCGCAGCTACCAGTTCCTCTTTAGGACCCTGGAGAGTGAGAGTCGTGCCTTACGGTGTGTTCAATTTACACTGAAAGTCGGAACTTGGTGCTCGGAACCATAGATATATATAGAACACTAGATGCCTTACGGCGGAGTCTAGAACGTCCTCACAGGTCGGCCATCTTACTCCAGGCAAGACGGTCGACCACAGGCATCTTACCACAGGCAAGATCTCAGTACAGGGTGGGGGATTTCAACATGCAGCCTTTCTTATAGCCTATTTGTAATAGGAAATAGTGTAATCTACCTATTTTAGAACTTTATTCTATTTTTAATTTTTTTTTTAATTTTTTTTTTTTAATTATGCAATTATGCAGTGCACTTTGACATTTATAACAAACCGAACCGTTTGAAAATCGGATGAAATTTGAGCAAGTTATGGTTATTTAAAAGTACGTGTACCACTACAACACATGTTACGGGGGACCGAGCTGCCTGGAGTAAGATGGCCGCCATGTGCGGACGTTCCACTCCGTTGGCCAGCAACGCGGACGAGGCATCTAGTGTTCTATATATATCTATGCTCGGAACAACGTAACCCCAAAGTTGAGCGCTCCCAGCGCTTCCCAGCCTTACTATAGCTGCCGGTCCGACGAAATAAAGGCCACGATTCATACAGCTGTCTTTTTAAGGTTTATTTTTCTCTTCTCCTTAGCACCCTCCTTATCAGACACTGTGAAAACTACAAATAAAACAAAGACACAAATAACATGTAAACATACGTCCAGCCGTTTCAAAGTCTCCTAATTAAGTGTACATTTTCCGACAGCTTTATACACGTGAGCACGGCCATCTTAACTCTTATAAACATACATAACAAGTGCACACGAATACCTCTCAAATGTAGAAACAAATGAAATTACAATAAACATTAAAGTTACCGTGTGCGCCTCTCGAACCGTGCAGAATAATAAAAGTTTGTGGCTGTGCGTTCCTTCTTTGTAGCCATGAGTCTCTCTGCAGATATGCTAGCTTACATCCCATACGCTTACGTAAAAACGTGACCAAACTGGTCATGTGACCCATCACATCCTGAATTAGCATAATTAACACAGAACAGTCCGATTTTCAAAATAAAGTTACTCTTTTTACATACTTATAATATTCACAATAAAATATCAACAAAAATGTCTCTCAGACAGTTACACTCCCACCATATTAGGCCTACTGCAATTTATGAGAACTCTTATGCACACTCGAATAAATTTAGTAATTTACAGAAATACAACTGGTACCTTTTATCTCTCATGTCAAACTGACAATTAACTTCTCACCCAAGTAAGTGTTTAGTGATGGTTTCAATTAACCCCTCTTAGTTGCTTTCTACGAGCACCACTAGTTTATGAATAGGACGCTCAAAGATGGAAAGACTGGTGAGTCGTTGACCCTCGTTCCCAAGCTTTCTGTTTCCCATTTGAACTGTGGCTTTTCTCACAAGTCCATCTGCATCTTCGCAAACGTCCAGTACTCTTCCAAGTCTCCACTCATTGCGGGGAATCTCTTCCTCTTTGAGAATGACAATATCTCCAATCTTCACGTTTCGTCTTGAAGAGTGCCAGCGTTGTCTGAGAGTGATGTTTGCTAGATACTCTTTCCTAGCCTAGAACTCTAGACACCCCCTAGCGGCAGCAAATTTATTTGGCAGCTAGGTAGGTCTAGCACGGCTCCGTCGGCTTTTTGGTGCTGGAAACACAAAGTATGTCAGACCAATCACAGCATGAGGGGCGGAGTCGAAAGCCGGGATACCATGACGACAGAGTTGCGACGGTTCCGTGTTAGAGGTAAACAATGGCTGCTGCTGCTGGCGAACGGCTGTCTTTCGAGTCGGCTTTGGCCGCGACTCTTCAAGACTTGAAGTAGTGTTGTTTTTGGCGGCCTGTTTTCATTTTAGTCTTAGTCTAGTCTTTGTGTCAAACTGTCATTTTAGTCTTTATTAGTTTTAGTCACGTTTTTACTCTTTTCAGTCGACTAAAAGTCTGAGCATTTTAGTCTTATTTTAGTCAGAATTATCCATGACTATTTTTGTCTAGTTTTAGTCGACAAAAACTGATGACATTTTAGTCTAGTTTTAGTTAATGAACATTGTATTTTAGTCTCTTTTTAGTAATGCAATTCTATTTAAACCAGTAAATATAGTACAAGTACCTAGTATAGTATAGACAAAACCAAAATGTTCTTTAAGTCACCCATTTCACAAGTCAAACAAGGTTATCTTATTATTATATTATTGTTACCTTATAGACTCAAGAAAACATTCAATTCCAGACATGGAAGACGCTCTGATTTGAATTTACAACATATTTATTTGACCCACCAAACATGTAAGAAGTACACACACATGGCTAACCTGCCAGGTTTTGTTTGAGCTTTAAGGCCTTTACACACCAGGGCGTGACGAATAAACGACACGAAAATGTAAAATACTCGCCTATTTCACATCAAAACTACTATGCGAATCTGCGACAGTTGCGACATTTGTTCAATACAAGTTTGGGAAAGATTGGCACCAGCTCGTCCTCCAGGAGACATGATGGATTCAACATCATCCAGTGATGATGATCTTGTCCTAGCCCTCCTCACTCCACACAAGAAGAGGAGATTTTGGGTACATCCCATTTTAACAGGTAGAGAAAGAGAATGAGAATTCCGCTAATAATAATATAATAATATAATAATATAATATATAATAAAACAGGAGCTGAACGGACATATTGTAGGATGTCAGTGGGACAGTTTGAGGTCCTTCTGGGGACGCTAGCGCCTTTGTCAGATAATACAGGTGATGAGAAACACAATCGATCAACAGGTCCGCCATTGTCTTGACATTGTAACGTGATTGGTTGATTTCTTTATTCGCTGTGTGAAAGCTCAGAAAAATCGACCTCCTTCCGAAAGAAAACGACGGCGCTTTTTCGCCGCGTAATATTTGCGTTCTGTGTGAAAGTACTCATGACAAAAACAACAGTAAGAAAACGTATATTTACGTGCGAATTAATCACAGGAAAAAAACGCGCCCGGTGTGTAAAGGCCTTTAACTTGCCGCGAGTGGGGATTGAGGAAGTGACGTCGCTTGCGTCTTCGCAGTGCGCTGATGCAGCCCCGAGACTCAGGAAACAGAAATATTTCAAAATAATAATAATAGCGGGACGAAATAATGTTATAACATTTCGTCTCGTCTTGTTTTGGTCAACGAAAATGAAGAGATATTTTTGCAGAGTTTTTATTTTGCAAACCACATTTAGTCCCGTTTTTATTCGTCAACAATATTGCATTATACATTTGATTATAGTTTTCGTCACATGACCACCATTTTCGTTGCGTCTCGTCTCGTTTTCGTCACGTGATAAAGGTTCGTTGACGACGATATGTAGTCATAATTTTCGTTGACGAAAGCAACACTACTTGAAGTTAACATTTTATTTGAGAAAAGAACAAAGAACGGCACTGAAGTCTTTCCTCGAAAATAAATATGTATTCTGAGTTTTGATTAATTACGTAGTCAGAGCGACGGCTCTGACTACGTCACCTTCTTCGTTGCTCTGATTGGTTGTAGCTAGAGCCCGACCGATATGGGATTTTTAAGGCCGATACCGATACAAATATTTGATGATTTAAAAATCCGATATTCCGATATATCGGCCGATATATATATTTAAAAAAGAAATTCCAGAAACACGTAACAAAACATAAACAGATATCCCTAACATTAGTTATATGTAGTTATTTATGAGTCCTCGCTAAAATAATAGGATAATGCGGTGAACACACTTCACTGATGGGTCACACCGCGAGCGACATGAGCAGCAGGGGGCGCTCCGGCCGCTGGCTGCTGGCTGCCGTCGCCAGGGGGCGGGGCTTCAAGCAGCACTGCAGACATCAAGTTCGGTTCCGCCCATTGCAATATCAAGTTTGTAGTAGAGCTATTCGGCAGGCCGGCATGACAAGCATGTTCAAATAACAATTTACACGTTTCCCCTATTATTTAGTAATCAAAATAACAGAAATGGAGATAAAGCATTGTAAAGTGCAAAACACACTGCCGCCGCGGCGCGTCTATGACACAAGTGCACCATAGCACCCATAGGAATATAGTCGTCTCCAGAGCAGAAGGGAAACAAATGAAAAAAGCGCCTTTTCGGCGGCACTTGATGCGCGGCGACGCTGTGAAATAGGACAGTGGCGTGAAGTGTAGCGGGTTGCTGCTTCGCGCAACCCGCTTTGCGCCTGCTTCGATGCCACTCATTTGCATAAAGTTAAACTAATTTCAACTCTCCGCGTCGCGCTGGACGCTGGTGTTGCGCTGCTCGCTGCCGCGGCGGCGCCAGCCGCTCCTCGTCGGCAGCGCTCATTGAAAATGAATGACTGCCGGCCGCTTTTGCTGCTCGTGTCGCTCGCGGTCGTGGATAACTCGTTCGCTCTGCCCGACTCCGGCTGGATCAGCTGGTTGTAGGGGTTATGGCGTTATAACATGGTTGAAGGGGGTTTCGTCCGTTTTTTTAAATATTCATTTATCGGCTATTATAAATGCCGATACCGATAGTTTGGAAAATGCCTAATATCGGCCGATAATATCGGCCCGCCGATATATCGGTCGGGCTCTAGTTGTAGCGCTATCCTATTGCGTGCAGAGGGAATTTGAAAGACAACCGTTTATCCCGCCCACACTGCCAATGGAGCTGAGCCAGACCTTACATCTTTCTGATGTGGGTCTGGCTTGCCAGGCTAACTCTTTCCTCCATCTACCCCAAAATTGCTCCATCAGATATTGCACCCTGCGCCACCTTTTCCTTGCATAAACATCTTCTACCACAAATTTCCCAGGGGGAGGCAACGGGACAGAGCTTTTCATGGTGAGTAAATGGTTCGGGGTAAGTGGCTCTAGACTTTTGGGATCACCGATGTTGTCAGTCGTGAGTGGGCGGCTGTTTACAATGGACATGGCTTCATAGAAAAATGTTCTTAGAGAAGCATCATCTAATCTTCCAGTGCACTTTGAGAGGACAGAGCTTAAAACACTTCTCACTGTCCTGATCTGCCGTTCCCAAACCCCTCCCATGTGACTGGCATCAGGAACGTTCATTGTGAAGTCACAATGTTTCCCTGCCAGGTAAGTCTTCACTCTGTCTTCGTCTACTTCTTTCAGGGCTTTTGTCATCTCGTTTTTCGCTCCAACGAAATTTGTCCCTTGGTCTGACCTGATTTGTCTTACAACTCCACGGATAGCTATAAAACACCGCAATGCATTTATGAAGGCATCGGTTGTAAGATCGTCTAATATTTCGATGTGGATTGCCCTCGAGGAAAAACAGGTAAATATCAAACCGTACCTTATACTCTTTACGACCCTGCTTAGTGAAGAAGGGGCCGAAACAATCCATCCCACAGAAGGAGAATGGTGGAGATGGATCAACACGGCAAGCAGGCAGATCCGCCATCTTTTGGGTTTCCGTTGGTTTGCGAGCCCGTCTGCATGTGACACATTGTCTGATGTAGTTAGCAACAACTTTGCTGCCACCAACAACCCAGTAGCCATTTGCTCTTAACTCGTTGAGAGTCTGACCTCTGCCTTGGTGCTGTGTTTTTTCATGGCAGTAACCCAAGACCAGACGTGTGACCACACCCTCTCTTGGTAAGATTACTGGATGTTTCACATCATAAGTTAAAGAGGCTCTCTTTAATCGACCTCCCACCCTAAGAACACCGTCTTGCAATACTGGGTCTAGCTGGAACAACTTATGGCTACTTGGCAGTTTGCCTCGACTCAATGTTCGCACTTCCTCTTCGAAGGCATCCTTTTGTGCCAACTTAACCAACACAAGACTGGCCTTTCGTCTGTCTTCAACATTTATAAGTTCTGCTGTGTTGGTTCTTTTGGCTAGTTTCTGGATCCGAGCGACAACATTCAATGTTGTATGCCATTTTGAGAACCGCTCAAGTCTCTCCAAAAACCTGTCTTCCACAACTACTTTTGTTTGTAGTACTTGTGTCGTTCTGACTTCCGGATCTTCCACCATAACCTGTGGAGTTGGTTTTGATGTCACAATCTCTCTTTCCCACAGGAATTTTGGTCCAGTTAGCCAGGTTGAACTCATCAACTCTGCCACCTTGAGCCCTCTGGGGGCGTGATCCGCTGGATTTTGGTCAGTATCGACATGGTACCACTGCGTTGGGTCGGTTGTTTCTCTGATTCTTTGGACACGATTTGCCACGAAGATGTGGAACTTTCTTGCTTCATTGTTAATGTAGCCCAACACCACCTGAGAATCTGTCCAAAAGTATTCTTGGTCGATTTTGAGCTCCAGCTCCTCTTTTAACATACTGCTGATCGATGAGGAGACCACTGCAGCTGTTAACTCGAGTCTAGGTATGGTTACAACTTTTGTGGGTGCAACCCTCACTTTACCTATGACTAAGGAGCAATGTACTTTGTCTTCTGTCACCACTCTGATATATGAGCACTGACCGTATCCCTGGCAGCTCGCATCCGAAAAGTGATGCAATTCAGTCCTCTTGACTTTCCCCAGGGTTTCAGGAATGAAGCATCTTGGGATCTGGAATTCATGCAGATTCTCTAGATCCTTCAACCAGCTTTCCCATCTTGGCTCCAACTCTGTAGGCAGTTGTTCGTCCCATCCAATGCCCTTTTGGCACATTTCTTGCAGTATTTTCTTTCCCAGCAGGAGAAAGGGAGCCAGGAAGCCTAGTGGGTCAAACACAGAGGCAACTGTGGAGAGTATTCCTCGTCTTGTTGCAGGCTTCTCATCCAGGGTGACTTTAAAGGAGAAGGTGTCACTGTTCACACTCCACTTTACACCCAAAACAGTTTGAACTGGTAGTTCATCACGATTGAGATTAGTGATGGGTCGTTCGCGAACGAACTAGTTCGAACGAACGACTCTTTAAAGTGAACGAACTGACCTAGTTCGCCACCGTCGTTCGCGTCGTTCGTCTCGTTCGTCTCGTTCGCTGAGTCTCTCTGACGCGCTGATTCGCGGCGCCGCTGATTCGCGAGTCGTGACTCGTTCGCTGACTGATTGACTCGAGGACTGAGACGTCACTCACGACTCGTCATCACGAGAGCCAGCCAATCTGTCTTTGTATTTTCTGTGTCATGCCAGATTAATAAAATATTTGAATGTCTCGTCAATCTGTCTCGTTCTTTCATGCTTCCTTCTCACGCACGCAACCCGGCCGGGACCCGCAATATAAAATATGCCCAGAATAAACACAACTGTACATCATTAACTTTAAAACTCATCATTGCTAAATCAAGTCTATTATCTTGCTGATATACATCCAATAATCTACTACGCCCCCCCCCCCACACACACACACATCGCGCTGCGTTTGGTGTGTCTAACTTTACCAAGTCTATTATCTTGCTGATATATTAAACATCCAATAATCTACTACGCCCCCCCCACACACACACACACACATCGCGCTGCGTTTGGTTTGTCTAACGTTACGTTGAATTGGGGGAACGGGGCATTTTGATCCTGACATGTCATTATGCATACATTTAATAAATCTGTTGAACTCAAATGAAATACATATGTTAACATATTCAACCAGACACAATGTTGTATTTGCTATTAACACATTTATTAACGCCATCAAGCACGGTCCATTGCACGATTGTGAATCGTGATTTCATGATTAGTTAGTAAATGAGAAGAACGAGGGAGTCCGAGACCGACTCAGCTGCATTCGTGATTCGTTTGAATGTTGTGTGAACGAGGAGGAGCCGAGTCTGACCGACTCGGCTGGCAGTCGCCGTTCGCGAATGACAGCCCTGAGCCGAGTCGTTCGTGATTCGCGAACGAGGGAGGAGCTAAGTGAACGACTGAACGACTGAACGAGTCAGTGAATGATTCAGCGCTACCGGAAACACGAACGAACGAACGAACGAACGAACGACTCTTCATGGCGAACTGAACGACGCGAACTAGTTCGCGCAAACGAACGAGGAAATCCACCACTAATTGAGATCTACATCCTGAACTCCACTAGCTCGTTCACTGTCAGGAATGGACTCCAAGACGTCTCTGCTGTTCGAGATGAACTTGTGGAGGTGCAAGCTCCCGTTTGCACACACAGTTTGCGCTTCTCTCACCAGTTTTATGGCTGTGTCCACAGATTCTACACTGATGAGACCATCGTCAACGTAGAAATTGTTTTTGATGAAGTTGGCTGCTGCGGGGTATTCCTTTTCGTTTTTGGCTTGCAAGATACTTCATCCCATAATTTGCGCAGCCAGGAGAAGACGCTGCTCCAAAAAGATGAACCCGCATGCGATAGTCTTTTGGCTCTGAGTTTGTGTCCCCGTTTTCCTACCACAGGAACCGTAAGTAGTCTCTATCCTCTGCACTCACATGGAACCTGTGAAATATTTTCTCAACATCACATATCACTGCAATGGGGTGATTGCGGAACCTGCACAGCACTCCTGTCAGTCCGTTCGTGAGATCAGGTCCAGTTAGTAAGTGATCATTCAGAACTGTTCCCTCATACTTGGCGGAGCAGTCAAACACAACTCTAATCTTTTCTGGCTTTCTAGGGTGATATACCCCTTGGTGAGGAATATACCACACATTTCCTTCCTTTGGTTGGTTCTCAGCTCTCTCTGCATCTCCATCTTTAAAGACTCCTGCCATAAACTTAACATAGTCAGCCTTGAATTTGGGATTTTTCTCAAATTTTCCTTTCAGCTGCCTCAGCCGCACCAGAGCCAGACGCTTATTTTCTGGCAGATGTGGGCGTGTCTTAAAGGGGAGAGGCATTTCTAGGTGACCATCTGCATTCTGAAGTATTCTTTCATTCAGCAAGTGCATGAACTGTATGTCGTCTTGAGATATGCTCTTTTCCCCAACATTAGTATCTTTGAAATCAGCTTCAAGGGCTCTGATGACAGTGGCTGGTGTCAATGGTGGAATTTCCTTTACAGATACACGATGGCACAGACCTGTTACTTCTGTTGACTTTACGACCCATGATGAGTTGCCGACAATGCTCCAACCCAGGTCAGTCTTGATGCCATACGGCTCATCGTCACGTCCCGTTATAACTTGTCGTGGAGCCAAGGCTCTGGAGCAGTCATAACCAATGAGAAGTCCAACCTCACACTCAAACAGCTCTGGTATTTCTTGAGCGATTCTGTTCAGATGCTTCCATCTTTTGGTGGTTTCAGGGGTAGGGATGTGAGAACGCTCAAGTGGGATGAAATCTCTGGTATAGGCAGGTAGTAGTGGTAAGCTTCAACTTGACTGGCTCTGAAACCACCCCCAATTTACCACAAACGTCTTGGTCTACAAATGTGTTGCTACTCTGGGTGTCTAACAGAGCGTACACCAAGGTTTCTTTTTCAGGGTTGGTCGTTGAGGAAATCCATACAGGTACTATCATGGATGTGCTTCCACCATCGCCTCTGCCCACGCAGCAAGAAAGTGAAGAAGTGTTTGCTTCTGCTTGGAGAGCATGAGAAGATGATGTATCTGCAACACCAGAACGGTCCTCGTGAAGTGGTGTCGGATGCGGTTTCTTACATATACCACAAGTAGATTTATTCCTGCAGTCCTTTGCATTGTGTCCTCTTCTGAGACAGCCAAAAAACAGGTTATTGTCCAGTATGAACCTTCTCTTTTCCTCTGTAGGCTTACTGGAAAGCTTTTGGCACTTGTGGATGGAGTGTCTTTCTCCACAGAACATGCATGGAACTGGGTTTGAAGACGGAAAGGAAGAGTTAACTTTCTTTGGTGCAGTTGAATCCTTTGAGCCGTTCACAGCACTGTATGTCGTCATCACTGTTGTGGTCGTATCTGCTGCATTCACACCTGTAATGAACGCATTAGCCTTTGGGCGCTTTACATCTCTTATTAAAATTGGGATATTCCTCTGTTTTTCTCATCTGCTTTGTGACATGGCGATTCCAGCGTGAGGTCAACCAATCAGGAAGTTTTTGCAGCACCTTCTGGTTCTCCTCGCAATCATTTAACACCTGGAGCCCTTTAACATGTGGCATGGCATTTCGGCAGGCCGTCAGAAAATCACTGAATTGTCTCAGTTTAACAGATTCTCTTGAGCTAATCTTTGGCCAGTTATTCAGCTTTTCTCTGAATGCACGCTGTATTGTAAATGGGTGGCCGTACCGAGCATTCAATGCCTGCCATGCTTGGTCGTAAGCCTCATCATCCTTTCTATAAAAGCTGCCTTCAACCACAGATCTGGCCTCACCACTGATGTATTTCTGCAGGTAAAACAGCCTGTCTGCGGGATTTGTGCATCGACGCTCTATTAATGCTTTGAAGCTTGTGCTCCACTCCAAGAACATGAGTGGGTCTCCTGAGAAGACCGAGGGCTCAGGTGCAGGAAGTCTGGTAAGAATTATTGCGTCATGTAGGGCTTGTGCTAACGATGCTTCATTATTGTTTGTTTGCTCTTTGGTATTCTGACATGTTTTTTCCCTTTTTATTTCTGTAACAGGTACTGGAGGATGACTGTGTGCACTTTTATTTTCACAGGCCTCACCTGAGTCAGCTTCCGAGTATACTTTAAGCTTAGCAGCTATCACATCAAGATCTCTCTGATTTTCCAGTCTTTTAACTCATTGGCTGCCAATGACGTCTATAGACGTCAATTGAAATACAACCGTTGACTGCCAATGACGTCTATAGACGTCAATTATGTTTTTCAACGGGGCTGACTGGGGAGCT
The DNA here is from genome assembly GCA_030340625.1 of Merluccius polli. Taxonomy (NCBI): domain Eukaryota; kingdom Metazoa; phylum Chordata; class Actinopteri; order Gadiformes; family Merlucciidae; genus Merluccius; species Merluccius polli. The sequence continues at coordinate 420,156 of JAOPHQ010003697.1, read as the reverse complement.
ATCTAGAGGACCTTGTCACAAAAAATCAGGCTTGTAAACATAGTATGTACTACCGAACTGACCCACTAGGTGGGCCCCGTGCCAAATAGGATGGGAGAGATGAGTAAACAGTAGCCTAATGGGTGAAGAAAGTGAATATGGCACCAGCGAAACGTAAGAGAAACTTTAGACAGCTAACACTCGAACAGAGTATGTGTCGCAGTGTCGCGATCGACTCGGTTGTTTGCAACGATAATCCCAACTCATCCCAACTCGTAATATACCGACGATTTGTCACGCCGCTAGACGTCTGATACTTACGCAAAAGGTCCCCTCCCGCGTCTGTGTGAAACGGTCTGGGTTCTCATAAACCCGATCGCGGTGGTAAGAGACGAGCAGAGTCTACAGTGTCCATGGTTACATGCCGCTATTCCGACATGCCGCTACTTAGACATTGACGTCTAGTGGTCGGAGTGGCGGCATTAATATTATTTTCCAAGCGTCCCACTACTGCGACAATTTTTTTTCCCCATTGTCTGAGTAGCGGCACTTTACTTTTTTTCAAACGTCCTGCCATTCCGACATGAGGCCATTAATATTTGTCATTATCATTGTACTTTAAATTAATTAATGTGATTATACCCATATGTTCTGGACTTAGCATACACGCAGCTTATGCATGGGTGTGACAAATACATGGGAAAACAATTTCTAAAAAGAGCCAATCATCCAACTTCGAGGCTGCCCCTAGTTGGTAATATATAGGACTAGCCTATCCATATCAAATCCAAAAGCAACAATCTTCATAACAAAATCAGAGTATCCTTTTCAAAAAATATTATTTCGCCGTTCTTAAATTAGGCTTCCACAGCGCAAAAAAGGTAGGCCTACACCTTGAAACTTTGTTCAATCAACTTAAAGTCCGATTAAACTTCATTCAAAGGCAGTCCATAATTCTAATTAAATTGATTTCTAACGAACAAGTCCAAATTTCAGGTCCTAGAGCTTTATTCGTGCTTCTTCTTATATATTTTTAAGTAGACTGCTGGCCTGCACGCACAGAGTTTGTTTGATGCATGGAGTTTCAACCTTTCCCCCCTGAGAGCTGAATAAAAATGAGGAGAGCTCCCTGTCTTTTACATAATGTGTAGGCCTAACATTTATTCACATGGCCGGTTCAAAATCACCTAGTTTTTGACTGAAATGTGTGCCGATATCAATTATTGTGAAAAACATTGTTTGGAGTAGAGGTCTGCACTCGCGATGCAAATGGAAGCTCATTGCGGGTGCGGGCGGGATGATAGAGGTAGGCCTACATTTATTCTATATTAATAACTATTATTATTATTCTATTGCACTTTCTATGAAAAGTAGGCCTAATTGTCGTAATAGCGGTACCAAAAAAGATCGGATGCGGGCGGGATGATAGAGGTAGGCCTACATTTATTCTATATTAATAACTATTAATATTATTCTATTGCACTTTCTATGAAAAGTAGGCCTAATTGTCATATTAATAACTATTATTATTATTCTATTGCACTTTCTATGAAAAGTAGGCCTAATTGTCGTAATAGCAGTACCAAATTGTAGTAGGCCTAATTGTCGTAATAGCGGTACCAAATTGTCGTAATAGCGGTACCAAAAAAGATCGGATTAGGGGCATGTCTAAATAGAGGCATGTCGTAATGACGGGATGTCGTAATGGAGGGTTGTCGTAATAACGGGCTGTCGTAATAAAGGGCGGACCCCAGTGTCCATTCACTCCAATAATAACCCGGTCACGGTGATAGATTACCCTAACCCTAACTATAACCCTAACCATAACCATAACCCTAACCATAACCCTAACCCTTTTTGGAGTGAATTGTTTCAAAGTAGACTGCGGACGCTGTAGACTCTGCTCTGCGAGTGGACGCTGTAGACTCAAGTGCTCGCAGGGGTGCGCAGCGAGACCAAAATGTGGTGTCAGTCCTGTTGTGTCCCCTTGCACGCAGGAGAGTGTTTTACAGTTTACCACACTAAGCTGAACTATTTTGTGTAGGGGTGGAAACAAGCATACACACACACACACACACACACACACACATGCGCGCACACACGCACACACACATAGGATTTGATATAGCTGCGACAACATACAGAAATACACACACACACACACACACACACACAGGATTTGATATAGCTGCGACAACATACAGAAATACATACCTGTAAAGAATTGTACAACTGACATTTTGAAGAAAAAAAAGTAATTTATATTTATATTTATATTATATATTGGTTATATATTTGCAAATAAATTATTATTGTCCTATCAAAATACCTTTCTCAATGTTGTTTTTGCTGTTTTATGGAGGGAAACCACTTTTCAGATGTTAAAGGTGTCACTAAAGCAAAAAAAGTTTCTTTTCACAAAAAGCTTGTTTTCTCCATTTTTGGTCAAAAACAGGTGTTTTTGGTGAAACCAACGTATGTTCTACTGCCGATTACTAAAGAACGGAAAAAGGTAGAAACAAACGGTTTGTTCCTGATTAAAGAAGAGAGTGTACTCTTTCTTTTGATAGTTTCGGTGTTTACATAGTCATAGAACTCACTGTTAAGTGGGTCTTAGGAAATCAGTCAAAATGCTGTAAAACGCTTGGCAGTATGGGGCTCTCTGCACTGAAAATGGCTGGCAGCCAATGAGTTAAGCTCCTGCCTTCGTGCTGAGATTGCCTCCTCCATGTTCATTTCAGCCTGCTTTGCCGCCAACTGTGCCGCACACTCTGCACGTTTAGCTGTGATGCTTTGCTGCTCTGATCGAATGCTCGAGTGTTGGCTACGAACAGTGGATTTGGTCATAGTAGATTCAAATATTGACTGGGCATAATCTTTGTCAAGTACCAAACGAAGCCTTGTTCTTTCTGCTTTAGCATCAAATTCGTCTTGCCCTACTTCACTCATGCGTACTTTCATTAGCTCCATCAAATCTCTAGAGACTGCTGTGCAAGAATCCATCTTTCTTCTTATTTCAGTTGATGGTGCTGATTGTGATCTTACATTTTCATACGCATCTTTCACTTGTGATTCAAGCCCCTCAACTGTATCCATCATTTCAACAAGGTCATCGTCGGAGAGCTCATTCTTAAGATTGGTGCGTACTGCCTTAACTTGCTCTTTCCATTCACCATATAAACTCGTGAATTTACTCTCTTTTTTAGAAACATCTTGTTGCTTCAACTCCAGCATTTTTGGGGTAAACGTTCTCTCTCTAGAAGATTTTCTGAGTTCCACTGGCTGGGAGGTGGCAGATGTTGGCTCAACCATTGTTATTTTGAGTATTTCTATTTCAGCGTGAATATTGCCTATGAGTGACTCCAAGCTGTTCTGTTCAACATCATCAGTGGTTGATTTTAATTGTTCATTTAACCTGTTTAACTCTTCTTGAAGAGAAGTAATCTTTGCAATAGGTTCCCCACCTTGTGGTTTTTCCCCATGTTCTGACATTTTACATGTTTTTAGAAAGGCCACTGTATTTCAACAAAATAATTGCTTATTGAACATAGACCTTGCAGTTATCAGTGCAATACAAGAACAATTTCTCTTTACCCAAATAAACTCCTCTGATTTGCATTTAAACTCTGATATCACAGAGTTACACTGGTAAATCTGGAACACCAAAAAGGCTTTAAAGATAAATCAACCACTCTCTCATTAATACACCAGTATTGTTAGTATTGTTTTTTACCTCTTTTCTTCAAAGGGTACAAATGTAGGGATATAGCACATTCAAACCTAGCGCCGTCTGCAGAGCCGTCCTCTTTTCTGTGTTGTCAACGGCAGTTGGTTGAAACAGCCGCAGCACTGTGAAGTCCGTGGTGGATAGTTGCAGAGCTATAACCTGTAGTGCCCTGCACGGGCCTATTATCTGGGCCCGAGCCCGGCCCTGGCCCGAGGGGGTGGAGCGCCAGCCCGGCCCGGTCCGACAGGTTTTCAGAATTCTCAGGCCGGAACCCGTATCAAGCCCGACTTTTTTTTGTTAACCTCCCATTAACAATGTTTTAGCGTGATAGAAAGAGCTGTTTAATGCTTTTTTGTGAGAGTCCAGTCAGAAGACCGTTACAGTAGTCGAGTCTACTGGAGATAAAAGCATGAATCAACTTCTCCTGGTCTGTTTGAGACATAAAACCCTTCACTCTGGATATGTTCTTAAGATGATAGAAGGCTGTTTTGGTGATGGATTTGATATGACTGCTGAAGGTCAAATCTGAGTCTATCAGCACGCCAAGGTTTCTGACTTGGTCCCTAGTTTTTAGAGAGAGTGACTCGAGATGTTTACTGACGGCAGTCCTCTTCTCTTTATTGCCAAAAACAATTACCTCAGTTTTGTCCTGATTTAATTGAAGGAAATTTTGGTTCATCCAATTTGTTACTTGCTCTAAACAGTGACACAATGACTGTATTGGGCTGTAGTCATCTGAGGACAGTGCTATGTATATCTGCGTGTCATCTGCATAACTGTGATAGTCTACATTAGAGTTCTGCAGAACTTGACCCAAAGGCAGCATATATAGACTGAACAGAAGGGGTCCAAGAACTGACCCCTGAGGAACTCCACATGTCATAGCCATTCGATTGGATTGATAACTTCCAATGGTCACAAAATAACTCCGCTCCTCCAAGTAGGACCTGAACCATTCTAGGACTGTTCCGCTGAGTCCTGCCCAATTTTCCAACCTGTTCAACAATATACTGTGATCCACAGTGTCAAATGCAGCACTGAGATCCAACAGGACCAGAACTGACACCTTGCCTGAGTCAGTGTTTAACCTAATATCATTTAACACTCTAATAAGAGCTGTTTCTGTGCTGTGGTGAGGTCGGAAGCCTGATTGAAATTTGTCGAAAAGGCCACTGGAATGCAAGAATTTGCTGAGTTGATTAAAAACCACTTTCTCAACGATCTTGGCTATAAAAGGAAGATTTGAGATAGGTCTGTAGTTGGTTAACATGGAAGCATCCAGCGATCTCTTTTTTAAGAGTGGCTTAATAGCAGCTACTTTTAGGGATTTAGGAAACGTGCCCGATTGGAGTGAGCTATTTAGTATTTGTCGCAAATCTATTTGGACAGAGTTCACAATAGTTTAAAAAAAGTCTGATGGCATTTTGTCAAGGCAGCATGTTGATGGTTTTAGATGCTGAACTGTTTCCTCTATGGTTTTTTGGTCAACTGTATTAAATTCTGACATCGCAGTTGAGTTATTCCTGGGAGGTCTTGGGGATTGCGTTATTTTATTGTTTTGTTGATTTGTGCTAATATTTAACCTTATGGACTGGATTTTTTCACTGAAAAAGCAAGCAAATTCATTGCATTTTACTGTGGAAAGGAGTTCTGGAGCTATCTGTTTAGGGGGGTTTGTCAGCTTATCAACCATAGCAAATAGGGTGCGGGTGTTGTTGATGTTCTTATTAATAATTTCAGAAAAGTGTCGCTGTCTAGCCTTTACTAACTCATAGTTAAAATTACAAAGACTTATTTTGTAGAGGTCATGGTGAATTTGAAGTTTAGTTTTTCTCCACTTACACTCTGCTTTCCTGCATTCTGTTTTTAAAGCCTTTACCATTATAGTGTTCCTCCATGGTGTTTTCTTTCTGATCAAGGTCGTCTTAGTTTTAATAGGTGCAACAGCATCCATGACATTTGAGATTTTCCAGTTAAATTGATCTAGGAGTTCATCAACTGACTCTGCACTCACAGTTGGTGACATAGCTATAGCCTCCATAAACTTTGCACTGGTATTCTCATTTATGTACCTTCTCTTAACAGACACAGAGGTTAACTGAACATTTGGAATGATCTGTAAATCAAAGAACACACAGAAATGATCAGAAAGAGCCAAGTCCTTAACATCCACAGAAGAAATGTTAACACCTTTAGAGATAACCAGATCCAGAGTGTGGCCTCGAGTGTGTGTGGGCCCTTTCACATGTTGCAAGAGGCCAAAAGTGTCAAGTAGAGCAGAGAGTTCTTTGGCATTAGTGTCCATGTTATTGTCTACGTGAATGTTAAAATCCCCTGTTATGATAAAAAAGTTATAGTCAGTGCAGATAACTGACAGCAGTTCAGCAAACTCATCAATGAATTTTCCTGAGTATCTTGGAGGTCTATAAATGATTAAAAAAAGGACTTTTGGATCACCTTTTAGAAAAAAACAGAGATATTCAAAAGAGCTAAAATCACCTAACGTAATTTCCTTGCACTGAAATACAGATTTAAAGATGGCAGCAACTCCTCCGCCTTTCTTACCAGTTCGACACTTGTTCATAAAACTGAAATTTGTTGGTGCTGCCTCATTGAGAATAGCACAACAGCTACATTCAGTCAGCCATGTCTCACTAAGAAGTAAAAAATCTAGGTCATAGGTCATAATGACGTCATTAACTAACAGTGATTTGTTGACTAGTGATCTGATATTGAGTAGAGCTAATCTTGTGGAGATAGCAGGAGACACTGGTATATTTCGAGGTTGACCTGCTATACTTAATAAATTGGCAGATTTACCCTTTTTATTTCTCACCAGTTTAACCATTCTTCTGTTGCCTGTCATCACAGGGATTGAGAAGGCTATCTGAACTCCATAGGGCCCTGACTTTTCCTGGGGGAGAACATTATTGGTATCAGTATTGCAGCCTGGACCCGGCACGTATCAGTCCGACTCACAGATTATCTGAGTCAGAGGAGGTGGGGGGGCTCTGTGACGTGGGGCTGGACGAGGAGGGGGATTTGGGGGAGAAAAAATGGGATTTGGGCGTGGTGTGAGTTGGAAATCCAGAAAATGGGGGAATGGGGAATCCGGACTGCCTGGAGAGCTGGATGGGGTCCCGGTGGGTGAAAGTTGGGAGTCTCCTGGTGGGGCTGGGGGAGACTCCTCCTGTTGGGTTGTTGGGGCTGGGGGAGACTCCTCCTGTTGGGTTGGTGGGGCTGGGGGAGACTCCTCGTGTTGGGGTAGGGATGAACGAACGGGTTTCTGACAGATCAAAGTGGACATAAAAGAGCAGGTTAAAATAGGGGCTCATGTTTCGATCAGCAGCTTGAGAACTCGTTGATATAGGCGCAGTTATAGACCACAAACCTTAACTGAGCACTTTTAATGGCATAATGGCACTTAAGTCGCGCGAATCGGATGTGTAGGCTAAGTGAGGTAGGCTTACAGAAGGGAGGTGCTTGTGCGGGGCAGAGCAGCTGCTGCTGCGTTCAAGTGTTTCCATTTAAACACAACATAGTTATTTAATTAGCAGGTTTAAAAAAAAAATTAATTCAGTTGAAAAATAAAAGTGCCCGAGCCCGGCCCGTGTCCGATGTAATTATGCGGTCGTCGGCCCGAAGCCCGGCCCTCGGGCTGTCGGGCCCCTCGGGCCCCTCGGGCCTAGGGCTCCAGTGCAGGGCTCTAATAACCTGCGCTGGTGCTGCCCTCTGGTGGTGTAGTTGCGACACTGTCCTATGTCCAACAAGTTTCAGGAACGACCCTCTTTTCCTCTGAATCGGCCGTTCTTTTCTCCGGTCACACGTGGCCACAGCGATCCTGTTGCTCTCTCTCTCCCTCTCTCTTCACGGCACTCGCTGCTTCTCCGTATGGCGTTACGTTTTCACTATAGCTGCCGGTCCGACGAAATAAAGGCCACGATTCATACAGCTGTCTTTTTAAGGTTCATTTTTCTCTTCTCCTTAGCACCCTCCTTATCAGACACCGTGAAAACTACAAATAAAACAAAGACACAAATAACATGTAAACATACGTCCAGCCGTTTCAAAGTCTCCTAATTAAGTGTACATTTTCCGACAGCTTTATACACGTGAGCATGGCCATCTTAACTCTTATAAACATACATAACAAGTGCACACGAATACCTCTCAAATGTAGAAACAAATGAAATTACAATAAACATTAAAGTTACCGTGTGCGCCTCTCGAACCGTGCAGAATAATAAAAGTTTGTGGCTGTGCGTTCCTTCTTTGTAGCCATGAGTCTCTCTGCAGGTATGCTAGCTTACATCCCATGCGCTTACGTAAAAACGTGACCAATCTGGTCATGTGACCCATCACATCCTGAATTAGCATAATTAACACAGAACAGTCCGATTTTCAAAATAAAGTTACTCTTTTTACATACTTATAATATTCACAATAAAATATCAACAAAAATGTTTCTCAGACAGTTACACTTACAAACGTACAACAAAACATGTAACTACTGTTTACGTGAGTAGCAGATAGCATGAATTCTATGTCTGGCTGGTGAGATTAATCTGACTTTCCGAGTTGGAGATCCGACTTCACGGGGGGGGGGGTTCTGATTAAAATTCTGACTTGGAGCGCAGAAATTCCGACATTTGTGCACAACTGGAACGCACCATTAGTCGTAGCACACAAACGCCGGGCTCTCAATGCGCGCTGCAATGTAAATTAGTCTAACTAATGGAACATTAATCCTCCGTTTTACCGGCGATGTTTGTCGCCTTATGTAGGGACAGTGGGGGGACGGATCGGGGTCACTATGAATCTGAGGGGGTCATGTCCCCCCTGTCCCCAGTGCCATCTGCGCGCATGATCACAAAGCCGGAAGGCATGAGACGGAGAGTGTAAACAAGCTAATAAACAACAGCAGGGCTGAGGGATGACAGAGTTGGGCGAAGGAGAGCGTCTAATACGCACGTAGCCGGGTGTAATAAACAAGGTGGGGGAAATGGACAGAGGGGGGAAAAGAGAGAACGGTTGGATAGGAAAGCGAAATTGGGTTGTCAAAGAGAATATAGAGAGAACGGGGCCTGCAAGGGGGATGGGGGTGGGGGGGGTTATCTATTATGTTAGCAGGGGATGTGGTGTGGATGTTTTGAACCAAGCAGAAAAATGGACTCTTACTTTCATTACATCATTCCAGACCAATAGGCACGGCTACACCTGTGGCCAGTCTGCTCCTGGATTGAGCTGTCAGACTAGCTCTTGGAAACACTGTGTCCCCGCGTGTTGAATTGATATTCTTATGGCAATGGGAGTGACCATAATGTAGAAGCCAAGGCTCTGTGTGGAGCGCTTTTGAAAATATATCATTTGTAATCCACACAATAAATAATTGGAATGATGACAATCGAGACATTTCAAAACAGCTGGTTGATGTTGTCTCACCCACGCCCCAAAAAAAATTAGCACAATATGCTAATAGCACAAAAGTAAACTCCTTGAATGCACAACGGCAATATTGGAAGGTAACAATCAGGATAACATCATATTATTATCAGAGTATTTCACAATATATCTTCTTTATCTTCTCTTACCTTCTTTATTCATATCCTCCAGCCAAAATGTCAATCTTTGACATTATTTACTTAATAACACACATTCCGCAAAACCCACATCACAGCTCATTGTAATTAGACAAAAAAAAGTGAAGCAAAAAAGTGAAGCAAAATATTTTGCCAAATCATAGCCTACCTTAACAACCTTACATTTACACAAACGTACAATTGTGTGAATACATTGCAAATGTTCTTTTTCCTGGACGCTGTCCCACTGAATGGCACTAGAATCTACCACCTTTATGGTTCCCTCGTACAACAGAATTACAGAAAATGTATCCATGTAGGTGCATTTTTGTTACAGAGTTGTAGTAGTTGTAGTAGTACATCTCAACAAAGTGCGTCTAACTTCAAATCAAATCAAATCAAACTATTTCTATAGTGCCTTGTGTGCAAGATTGCAATACAAGGTGCTCAACAATGCATGGAAATTAGTGTTGGGCATAGATTCATTTCTTTAATCTAGATTAATCTAACTGTAATCTTGGAATTAATCTAGGTTAATCTAGATTAAAATGGCTTATTTGAATTCTGTCGAAGGCATTCATAATATGCGTGTGCTACCTAAATAATGACTACAAATAAGTCTGCGCGATTGTTGACGGGGGGGCCCGATTGTTGACGGGGGAGGGGGGGTGCGCGATTGTTGACCGGAGGGGGAGAGGTGCGCGCTTGTTGACCGGAGGGGGAGAGGTGCGCGCTTGTTGACCGGAGGGGGGGGGGCAGTAATGACACCGCGAATACGGACGTTTATCATCTTTTTTGATTGGCCGAGGCCCCGGGCTTAAGCCCAGGTAAGCTCATGCATTAAGGCGCCACTGCCCAGACCTACGGCCGACGGGGGGGGCAGCCCGTTCTCATCCCAACTCGTAATATACCGACGATTTGTCACGCCCCTAGACATCTGACATTGACGCAAAAGGTACCCTCCCGCGTCTGTGTGAAACGATCTGGGTTCTCATAAACCCGTTCGCGGTGGTAAGAGATGAGCAGAGTCTACAGCGTCCATTCACTCCAATAATAACCCGGTCACGGTGATAGATTACGCTAACCCTAACCCTAACCATAACCATAACCCTAACCCTAACCCTTTTTGGAGTGAATTGTTTCACAGTAGACTGCGGACGCTGTAGACTCTGCTCGTCTCTTACCAACGCGAACGGGTTTATGAGAACCCAGATCGTTTCACACAGACGCGGGAGGGTAACTTTTGCGTCAGTATCAGACGTCTAGGGGCGTGACAAATCGTCGGTATATTACAAGTTGGGATGAGAACGTGTTGGGGGGGGGGGGGGTCGCCGGGCAGAGGACGCAGCCGTTCCGCAGCGCAGCCATTCCGCGGCGCTTACCTTCCTTGGTGGAAATCCGGTATAGACCCAGCTCCCAACCCAACTTTGAGAATAGATTAACGGCGCTAATTTTTTTATCGCGCGATAAGAGTCGCGTTATCGCAGCGCGTTATCGCAGCGCGTTAACGCCGATAACGGCCCACCACTAATGAAAATACAACAATGCAATGAAAATACAACAATACAATGGAAATACAACAATACAATGAAAATAAATTATAATATAAGGACATGATAGTATGGGAAATAAGAGGCATGGTAGAACAGAGAGATCAGTGTAGCACAGTAGAAGAGGGTGGATAAAAATACAATGGATTAAGAGAATTCTGAGCTAAAAAGGTATGTCTTAAGATTTATTTTAAAAGTGTTTAGAGATTGTGATGCCCTTAGCCCCTCTTGCAGGCTTTCCCATAGGCGAGGACCAAATTCATGCAAATTCAAATGCAATGTTTTGGGAAGAGGAGGCTCTTCAAAAGTTCTTTGAAGATAGGGAGTGATTCAGTGGATCCTATTGAGCACCGTAGCTCATTCCACCTATTGAGTTACCCTGCATGACAAGAGTCTGGACTGTGAACGGCATCTGGCAGTGGCAGATGCCGTTCATTAGTGGACCTCAGAGGATGGGTAGGGAGGGACTTAGGGATGGATGAGAGATGTGGTGTGGGTGGGTGCAGATCCAGAAACTACTCTGAATGCCACAATCCAGGATTTTAAGTTGATTAGGGTAGCTTCAGAGAGCCAGTGGAGTGAGATGTGTGCAGTTAGGTTGGTTTGAACAGGCACACTGCTACATTCTGAGCCCTGTGCAGAGGTCTGGCAGAGCATGCATCTAGTCATGAGATGACCAGAGCTCGGGCCAAGAGCTCGGCCAAGTGTTAAGTCAGGAACCGACCGATATACCTGATGTTGTGCAGTGAATCTGCAAGACGGGGAGCAATGCAAGAAGATCTCTTGCAGACTTAGAAGGTAGTTATGCTGTGTGGGGTTGATTTTCCCAGAGAGACAAGAAGCTCTGTAGGTTGCGCCAAACTACATGCAGACAATGTTGTGTTCTAGCTCATTGACAGTGGTAGAAGAAACCCCAGGCCATAATGTTAGATCCCAGTGAGGATGTGTACAGTGACAAGAGGAGTGGGCCAAGAACTGAACCTTGTGGCACACCGGTTTTCACCTGATGTTTTTTAGACTACTCCTCAGCCTAGAGGTTGAATTCTAGCCACATAAATCATTGATCTTTAACTATGGCTCAGTCAATCTACTGGAAATATTTTGTATCAAGAGGACATAGGCTATTTGTCCTATAGCTTGTGAATCTTTTGCTTTTGCAAATTAACTTTACCATAATGGGTCTTGCCACACATGTTTAACCATGAGATTTTTGGTTACTGCAAAGCTTACTGCAACCTATTGCTGAATGTATTTTTTTGCGCAAGCTATTCCTCATTGTGTTTAACTGGCGGCAGCATTAATCCTGGATTTAATAGTCATTTCACTCTGGAGCCCTGGGACACCGGCTGGATCCAGCAGCTAGCAGCAGGCATTAGTAGCTTTTAATTAAGATAGACCTTCCAGCCAGAGAGCCAGTCTCTCTCTCTGGCACAGTGGGGGTCACCCTCCCACATGTAGCAAGACTCAGCAGGGGAAAGGTCAGTGAGAGCCTGTATGTATGTGTGTGTGTGTGTGTGTGTGTGTGTGTGTGTGTGTGTGTGTGTGTGTGTGTGTGTGTGTGCGCGCACACATGTATGTGTGTGTGTGTGTGTCTGTGTGTGTGTAGCTACCTTTGCTAGATGGCAGGATGCTCTAACCCAATCATGTCAAAGTTCAATCTCTGCGCACACAGACTCTCAGGCTTTTCATCCACAATAAAGGTTTCTATTCTTGATCCCATTTAACACCAACATGCATCACTTCCTGCCTTGGCCATAGATGGAATGCATTTATACCTTTTTTTAACTAATATTGTAATAGTGATGGAACTGGTAATATACCAATAATGTTGTCTAAAAACCCCTTGTTCATCATTGCTGTGTATTGAAGGACAGTATACTTGTTATGTTGATACAACTTTTCCTTTCTAAATCAGTTGTTCCCAACCTTCGTGGTTACGCCACACCACCATCCCAGCCATGAATTCAAGGAACACCAGCTTAAATGTGTAGGGTTCATGATTCATGATTATGATGATTATGTTAAATGTCACACACTATTTACGCAATTTTCACAATATTTCACATGCTGCAGACTGCAGACTGTCACAAATGTACCACATGTATACAAGTTAATAAAAGGCAATTGCCTTATTTGTAAAAACAGCATTACATGGAACAATTAATCAATAATAATTCCCACTGGGACCACCCATGCTAAAAATGTATCACGGTATTGTACGTCATTTGGATAAGAGCGTCCACCAAATGGAATATGTATATATTATATTAATAAAGCTAATCATAAAAAGTGCCTACCAATTGTATTAGTAACCAGGATTATGCGTTCAATTCCACAAGGCACCAAGTGGTTGGAAACCACTACCCTCAGTCATTTGTTGTGTGAATTTAGAGACATTCCCTAAAACACATTGCAGCCTTTGCCATCAATTAGACTATTCTCAACAGATATTGCTGTCATTCATTCATATTGTACATGATTTGCAAGGCTGCACTTGAGTGCGAACACAAAATCAATGGTGTGTGTGTGTGTGTGTGTGTGTGTGTGTATATAGCTAACATGCTATAGTCCTTTGCATGACGGCAGCCCTTGCATTATTCATCCAAGCTTTGACGGTGTGTTAATGACATGGAGATGGTCGGGGGACCAGGAGAGAAGAGATCTCAGTATATGGCAGCGCGCTCCATTAATATCCTGCCCCGTGGCTCCCATACTCCCTGAGCTCCACTCTACGCTTAGTCAGCATTATTAATTAATATCTATCGCACAGCAACAACACAACGCTGGAGACTCCACTCGAATCGCGTCTTTAACCAACTGAAAAACTGCTCCAAACAATTCTAACATCACATTAGCAATCATATCTCATAGGACTTGCAATCAAATGCCGGAGAACTATTCCCTGGGAGGGGTCAGCCAGGGTTAAGTGGCTCTCTCCTCCGGCCAGGAGAGGAGAGGAGAGGTGAAGTCTCCCCTGCATCCTAATGACTGCTTAGGAAAGAGGCTGCCCTGCTCAGGGTTTAGAGCAGGTGACAATCCACAACAGGGTGGGGGGGGGGTGTTTTTGACCTTGACAACCTAAGTTCTAGTTGCTACCAAAACAAAACTAGACATAAAGTGAGTTGAGTGTGGCTACTAGTAATATACATAACATATGTATATATGTATAAAAATGCAATCTATTTATAAATGCAATCCGTTTAAAACTGCCACAAGCAGGGATCGTAAAATACATGTGGCTGGTGTTAAATGGGATCAAGACTGAGTGCTATGTGGTAGTCATAGCAGCACTAAACAGCAAAGGGCATATTCATAAGGAAAGTAGCTTGACAGCATTCGCACCGCAGGACTGTTCTTGGATGGCTAATACAGTGTTTTTCGAGGGTACTGCAAGTGGTACGTGGGATTTTATTCTTGAAATACAAAAAGACAGACACATTGACAATAATATAAAAAATAATATAGATCATTGAAAATAAATATATTATAAATTAGTGGTGGGCCGTTATCGGCATTAACGTGCTGCGATAACGCAAGACTCGCGCGATAAAAAAATGATCGCCGTTAATCTATTCTCAAAGTTGGGTTGGGAGCTGGGTCTATACCGGATTTCCACCAAGGAAGGTAAGCACTGCGGAACGGCTGCGTCCTCTGCCCGGCGACCCCCCCCCCCCCCCCCCCCCCCCCCCCGTCGGTCGTAGGTCTGGGCAGTGGCGCCTTAATGCACGGGCTTACCTCGGCCAATCAGGGGCCTCTTAAAAAATATATATTTAAAAAAAAGATGATAAACGTCCGTATTCGCGGTGTCATTACTGCCCCCCCCCCCCCCCCCCCCCCCCCCCCCCCCCCCCCCGTCAACAATCGCGCACCTCTCCCCCTCCGGTCAACAATCGCGCCCCCCCCCCCCCCCCCCCCCCCCTGTCAACAATCGCGCACCTCTCCCCCTCCGGTCAACAATCGCGCACCTCCCCCCCCCCCCCCCCCCCCAATATCAACAATCGCGCACCACTCCTCCTCTGGTCAACAATCGCACACCTCTCCCCCCTCCGGTCAACAATCGCGCACCTCTACCCCCCCCCCCCCCCCCCCCCCCCCCCGTCAACAATCGCGCACCTCTTCTTCGACATGCCTTCGACAGAATTCAAATGAGCCATTTAAATCTAGATTAATCTAAATTAATTCCAAGATTACAGTTAGATTAATCTAGATTAAACAAATTAATCTATGCCCACCACTATTATAAATATTGTTCAATAACAATATGAACAATGTTCATATTGATGTTTTGTGTTCATTTGTGTTTGCTAGGTAAACACACAGCGTTGCTGACTTTTTCTTTCCACTGTTTCCCATTGGCCATGACCTTCTTGCAATAATAATTCTGTATAAAGGGGGTGCTGGTGCTCTTTGTTCAGCCACTGCATGTGTATTTACCATTTGCATATGAGTTGGTCCACGAAAGGTCTTGATGACAATTTAGTGGTACACCTAAGTTTGGGAACCACTGGTCTAATAAACAAAATCACAACGATGCAAATACCATCCAACTTGCAGCAAGTGACATCACCTGGCATTCAGTCAGTCAGAACCAATGAGAGTAAGTGCTATGTTGTGTGTGTCAAGGCCCTCTCTGCATTAGTTTTCACCATTTTCGTATGACACAAAGCAAGAGGAGTACCCATCCCAGTGAATCTGAAGCCGTGTGTCGAGAGAGATGTTGACAGCGACTTGATGATCTGGCTCCACACACACACACACACGCACGCACGCACACATGCACACATACACACACAATGCAAAGTGTGGCCATTAGAAACAGACGCATGACAAATGAAATAAGCACTCCAGTGCAAACACCACGCACACACGGCACGGCGGAGCCAGAAATAGAAATCGCCACGTCGGGTGGAGTGCTACTTCCACAGACAGCCAGGGGAGATTAGAATGTGTTTTATGGAAGCACTGCAGATCACATTGACGTTATTACATTCAAGGGAATGAGCAGCGAGAGAGCAGATAGGGTAGAGAGTCCAAGAGAGAGAGAGAGAGACACACACATTTAAAAAGAGAGCGTGCAAGAGAGATAGAGATAGAGTAAGAGAGAGACATTGAAACAGAGAGAAAGAGAGAGTGAGAGAGATAAAGAGGTACAGAAAGAGAGAAAGCAACAGAGGAGAAGGAGAAAGAGACATGCATGCAGAGAATGAAAGAGCAAATGTGAAATATAGAGCAGGAGAAGGGTGGAGGAGAGGAACGGAGGAGAGGCGAGTGAGAGAGCGAAAGCAAAAGGGAGAAAGAAAGAAAGGACATGAAGAAGGGATTAGGTCATGGAGACCCATGTGAATGAGGGCTACAGATGCTGATACGAATGGACCCTTCTCACATTTATGTCAGAGCAGGGTAAACACAGGTGGAGCTCTGAATGGTAGTACAGGGTCCGTTTCTACGGGGATACAGGAACCGATATGATCAATTGTGGTTATTTTACTGATTTCATATTGGTTCACTGGACATGAAATAGAGGGTGTGCGAATGCTTTTACCTGCTGTGGAAAAACATCAATTCTCACTGTTCTTTCTGCATTGTATATTTGTGTATGTGTATGTATTGGCTGTCAGTCACTGTATCTCTGTATATGTGTGTTACATACACCATACCACGGTGTATGTTCACTATGTCAATCTAAGTATAAGCCCTGAATGTGTTTAAATATAAAATATTTCTCTCTGACTGAATGAAACATAGAACCTGATACAATTTGACCTTTTTTATGACCTGACTTGTTTTGAGCTGTCTATAAGTGACAACAGACCCTTTCCACAGAGGCAGCATCAAAGGACAAACACAGGTGTCGCTCATTACACTAATTATGGGTCTGCTCCTTTAATGTCCCAGGGCTCGGGTAGCAGACTTATCTCCACTAGCTTAGTCTGCTACCCGAGCCCTGGTGCATAAAACCAGCAGACCCATAATTAGTGTTATGAGTGACACCTGTTTGTCCTACAACACAACTCAGTGAAAAGGGTCTATGGCTGTGTTTGGAACCGCATACTAACATATCCTCCTACATACTCAATGAGTATGTAGGAGTGGCGTAGCCACGGGTGTGCCAGGGTGTGCCGGTGCCACCCAAAGAGGCAGCTGGCACACACAAAAAATTGCCGTCAGATGATGCGTTGCGTCACCTGCACCTGGCAACCTACTGACCTGACTGTGACCCCTCGCCCAGCAAGCATTGCGGGAGCGCTAACTGCTGCTAATAGCGATGAAACAGAGTTCCCTGATAAATTATTTCAAGAAACCTCGACTTGACTTCCAGCAGGAAGTTCGACAACTGAGGAGGATGTTTTCAGTTGTAAACAGGATTAAATCCACCAGCAGAGCTACAATGCTCACAGAGAGACTGAATAGCGTGTCGATGCTCATGTTTGAAAAAGAGCTTGCGGAGAAACTGGACTCTGATGAAATAATAAATGCGTTCAAGGCCAAGCCACGCCGTCTTGCCCTTTAAATTGAGAGCTGTTGATTTATTTGAGAGCACATCACGTGTGAATGTTTAGATCTGCTGTGAACTACTGTTGACTATTACTGATGAGAACACACACAACGTGTGGATATGTTTTATGTAAATAATGTTGTATTCGAGAGATACATTCTTTTGAATGTTTGTGGAGGTGTAACGCTCGAAAAAAAAAGAAAAAAATTGGCACACCCAGTATTTGCTGGTGCACACCCAATGTCTTTTTTTCTGGCTACGCCAGACAGTGGTATGTAGTGCATACTGCCTACTAAATTAACAAATAAGTATGCCATTACCAGCAGACCGTTCACACTGAAGTATACAGCCAAGTATCCCAGAATGCATTTCACATCAACTGGAAGCGATAGCTGAGATTTTTAAGCAGGCTAAAAGCTGTTGTAATTTGACTGTTTATATGTCACTTTATTGAGTTTTAATATTTTTCGTTTTAATAAACATTTTTGAAGATCTGAAGTGACATCTGAAGAGACGCAATGCATTGTGGGGCAGTATGTCTAGTAAGCTCACGTCACACAAAATCCACATACTATGCAGTGTGAACGCACTACATACTCACATACTACATTTGATGTCATACTTACTATGAATAGTAAGTTAGTATGCGATTCCGAACACAGCCTATGTCCTATAGCCAACAGAAGTTTACCCAGAATGATCAAACAGCTGATGACTTGCATTATGGCTTCATGCTACGTCTGCTCTATGACATCTTAGTGGAATAGTTAAATCACTATTGAATGGCAGGATAATGTGGTAATAGGAGAGATGGATCAAATAGAGGGGAGGAAGATACACCGTTTGAGGGCTAAAACCCATTTTGCTGCAGCAGTCACCAGCTAAAGGGCTGTGCAATGTGAGAGTGAATACCATTTAGAGCTCTAACCACACACTCACCCACACACACGCGTGCACACACACACATACACACAAACACACTATGCCCACACGCACGCACACACATACACATGCACAAACACAGACACACGCAAACTTTAAGTGGACATTGCCTGCCATATGGCTGAAACCCTGACTTTAATGACATCCAACAAGGTGTGTGTGTGTGTGTGTGTGAGTGTGTGTGTGTGTGTGTGTGTGTGTGTGTGTGTGAAATAGAGGGAGGGAGGGAGGGAGGGAGGGAGGGAGGGAGGGGAGCAGTGGACAGTAGTTTCATGCATAAGTAGGACTTCCGTTATGCCTCACGTAACGCAACGCAGGGATATTCAGGATCAACCAGGAGTACAGAGCAGTATAAGGTAGAGAACACCTATCTAATGACGTGAGTATGACTAAGAGGGAAGGGGGGGGGTATGAGGTATCATAGGACAGTAGGATATGTGGGGAAGGAGGAACAGAGAGGGGGTCCCACGAGGGATATGTGTATGTCACGGTTCACACTCGCCATTCAACAAAGCAACTGTGTTGGGCGGTGGGAGTGGGGTGGGGTGGGGGTTATGGATTTGGACATTTTTGCTGCCGACAGCCTTTCCTGTTGCCGCATGGCAACGTGGGTTCCGCTGAAAGGGCACATTGGTCTTTTAATATCCGCTCAAACCACATTGGAATAAGGACTGGAGTGATGACATTAGGTGTTGCAAACTTTCTTTGTGTACCAGCTTTTCATTTGCACTCCCACACAACCGCCCCCACAAGGCTCGGACAATATTTGGTGCTAAACGCGTTGGGCCCACCTCCCTGAGTGGCTGGGGACTTGTCCCGCTTCAGATGCCATTTGAGTCCTCCCAAAAAATATGAACAAATGCAATTTTCTGTCAAATGGAGAAAACTAGTCTAGAGGTGGTGCTCACGCATTGAAGTGCTGAAAGAATTATCGTTGATGAGAAGGCTGTGTTCAGGGAATCCTACTTTTCATGAAGTGCGATGGGGGCAGACAGACAGTCAGACAGAAAGACAGATAGATAGATAGATAGATAGACAGACAGACAGACAGACAGACAGACAGACAAACAGACATATGTAGATTTATACAAAGATACATACATAGAACGATTGAAATACTGTACACATGATAGCAATCAGCAGTGTGTCCTCCCTGTCCTGTATCGCATGTAATGCATTTCATGACATGTGTATGGTCTGTAGTCAGTACTTTGCTGTATGGTACATGCAAGAGGTTGTGTTTGGTGCATACGTTGTGTGACATGCAGCCTTAAGCGCATCTCTTCGCCTGCCTGCCTCCACTACCTGCATGCAGTGATCTGGCAGGCAGCTAAGGCCAATTGTGCCGTCCTGCAGTGTTCTGGCAACCTGTTCAGCCAATCACACTCCTTCAATGTGACCTGGCAACCCATGTAGCCAATCAAGCCTTCCCCGGAAAATCGATTCAGGTCTAACGGCCACCTGTGATGTCCTGCCTCCGGCAATGCCCACAGTTTCATTCAGCAACATAACGCTTCCTATTTGCTGGAACCATGCCTGTGTTTGGATATACATGTAAGTGAGTACGTGTGTGTGTGTGTGTGTGTGTGCACCTGTGTGTGTTTTACAAGCCAGATGATATATGTTGCATGTTTGGTTTTGCATTGACCTCAATGACTCTTTGAGTTCCGTGCCTCGTCTTTGACTCCCCATACTCCTGGGAAGCTACATGTGCATTCATATTGAGTTAATTCTATAGCATGCTCCAGTGGAGCTGGTTATCTTGCTGCGCTACGGGCTGACGATGCGTCTAGAGATGAGTCAATATACACCATTGTATTCATAATGAAATCAAGTCAAATATTGATGTACCATTTGTAGCACAGTTACACCCTTGAAGGTATTCCCAGGCCCAAATTTCCTTTTTCCACATTGCCACTTACAATGACTAAAACTGCAATGGGAGGGAAGACATGAAGAAAGAACATTGAGAAGGACACATGGCTAGGTAACCAATAAGTGTTGGATGGGCAGACATATGAAAGCAAATTAACATTAACTCAACAAATGAGGAGTATAGTTAAAACTAGTGCAGTGCCCATTCAAAACTTTCAAAATGTGCCTGTTCGGAACGGGCCGATTGCTTGGAATATATTGTCCTGATAGCATTAGAATCTCACCTAGGCTATAACACAGTGCTATTCGATAACCAAATATATCAACATGATTTTGTGAAACCAGAGGTTAGTTGACAAGTGGACTTATAACAGACTGAAGAACTGCTAGAGTTCTCCACTACAGCCTCTGGTATTGCTGCTTGCAGCTTTCTCTAGAACCGCTCATCCAAACAACTTCACCCTCAACACTGCACTTCCTTGGGTCCTTAGCAATACACCCACCAGTGCAGTACCCGTTCCGTGCATGTTCGGAACGGGATGATTGTTGCAGCTTTCTCAAAAAATGCTCATCAAAACAATTTCACACGCGACACTGCACTTCGTTGGGTCCTGAGCAATACACCCGCCAAGTGTGAAGTCGATCGGATGAATCGTTGTCAAGAAAATCGAAGGACAGACATACAGACAGCACCAGTGAGCGTTGGCTCTTTAGTCATCTCATTGTATTCTCCTGCCATTAGTCGGCACAGACCAAATTTATTAGAGATGATGATTCCCTGTCGATTGAGTAATTGTATGTTAAAGACATTTAGTAACATACATTTAAACAAAGGCAGAAAAGTTAGTGGAGATTCAATATAGTAAATGTGATAATGAAAAAAATGCTAGGAATTTGCTGTGAATGTATGGTACTGGTTCAGTGCTTCATGTTCCATGGTCCCTCCTCATAGACCTTGTGACCGTACATATTTTGCAGTGAAACCACTGTTCCAGCACTTCACCAAGCTAGCAACAAGCTAGTAACAAACTAGTAACAAGCTGGTAACAAGCTAGCAACAAGCTAGTAACAACGTAGTAACCAGCTAGTGCCAAGCTAGTAACAAGCTAGCAACAACCTAGTCCCAGGCATTGACTGGTTGAATGTTGTCAAAACGTAGGCCTATAAGCAAAAAAAAAAGCCTGCAACAATGTTTAGTTTATTATTGCATTTATTTGCTAAATGTGACTGTGTGTGTGAATGCCCCATTCATTTCTTTCTGTAGTAACCATAGCGAATGGACTGTGGAAATGTGGGCAGAGCCATGACGACATCATCACTTGCCATCCACGTTAAGCCCGAGCCACAGTACAGAAGGACCCCAGAGGGGCTCTGTGCCGAGCAAAGAGCAGCCAAGAGACTCTGTGAATATCACATGTCGCCTGGAGGTCCCACAGTCCTATTAAGAACTCTGCTGGTGGCCTCCTCCCCAAGCTGCCAACAGGATCCTTCCCTGGTGAATACTACCGACGGTCACTCTCATTCTGGAGGTGTCGGCTGCATGATAGAAAGGGCTGGAAATGAAAGACAATTATATCTCTTATAATACATTGGGTTATCATTTAAGATGTATATTAACAATACATTGCAATGTAATATGAATACTCAATTGTGTTGGGGTATTGAAGAGTACACTAATTACAGAATCAATATGCCTGTATTGTACTGCTTCATAGTAATACTTTGGTAGAACCATAGAACACTAAATATTGTTTAAAAAAAATAATTGCAAGAATTACAGAAGAACATCTTGACGTTTTCTTGCAACCTTTGTGGAAAAACCCCACATAACACTTCATTATGATGTTTTTCAAGGGTGACCAAATGTAAATAAGCTTTTTACCTTAATTTGCATGTGGCCAGCAGCTCCCTGCGGTGGCTGTTCATTGAGTGTTCATGACCACATTCTAATGTAGCCTTTTCATTAGTGAAGCCTGTCACATTGATCCAAGATCAATCTTCTCCATGCTCTCCAAGCGAGGGTGCATAGCAGTGGAGATGTACATACCTATGCTTAGTTTATTCCCTCTTATGTACAAAAGATGAAAACTGTAGGCACTGCTTGTTGTTGCCATGGTGCTTCTTATTGCAATGCACACTGTGTGAACAAAACCAGAGACATCGTGTCTCTAAGGGGTATGTGAGCATGATGTGTCGCATTGTGTGTGTGTGTGTGTGTGTGTGTGTGTGCATGTTTGTGTGTGCGTGTTTCTCAGTAGAAATACACAAATCTCATGCAGGTTTCTTTGTGTGTGTGTGTGTGTGTGTGTGTGTGTGTGTGTGTGAAACCTGCGTGAGATTTTTCCACTCAGAAACATGCACACACAAACACACACATGTATACACCCATTGCCATCAATGCTGGCCAGATTCACTATACACACACACACACACACACACACACATATAGTGGCGAGTGGCCAGGCAAACGCTGAGCTAAGGCTGTCAACGCTGGTCTTCCAGTAACTTTGACTTCATATTTGGGCTGTCATTCCTCCCAGCCTCTGGAGCTCTGCTGAAACCTGCATACCAATGCAGCAGCAGCCACGCAACCGACCCTGACGGGACCACTCTCCTCTCTCTCTCTCTCTCTCTCTCTCTCTCTCTCTCTCTCTCTCTCTCCTATTGTCAGCCAGGAGGAGAGACACAGGAGCCACGTCTCCTCCGGTGTGAGAAGACAAGCCAGAACCCTCCTATAGCTCGCATTAAGGATCCAAGCCAATTAACCTTGTTCAAATGAATACATGTATTTATGTGGAGAAGAAGGCATGCATTAATCATACCATCGTTTCTCACTAATGAGGATGGGATCTGGCCGAGGCGGAGACTATAAAGGGAAGCATAGTGCCAGTGTTGGATCTGCTGTTAGTCCTTAAACAGTGAGACTAAACACAAGCAACACATGGAGGTAACTGCTATGTTAAGGAAAAGGCCTCAGCTCTGAGACGACTACTACATAGGTGTTGTGCAATGCTCACACATATGCAATATTGTTTCATTTTGGCTTTAGGTGATAAAGTGGCATACTTGAGTTTATCCATAATGCAAAATGTGAGGTTCTACAGGACATTTGGACATTGATTAAACACAAATGGAAAATGTGGTGTCATGCACACACATGGGATATTATAGGAGATATATATATATATATATATATATATATATATATATATATATATATATATATATATATATATATATATATATATATATATATATATATATATCAGTCTCTCTCTCTCTCTCTCTCTCTCTCTCTCTCTCTCTCTCTCTCTCTCTCTCTCTCTCTCTCTCTCTCTCTCTATCTATCTAAATTATTGCGGCTCGCTCTATCGCTCTTCTCCAGAGCGCGGGTAATCCAAGCGAGATAGCGAGGCAGATAGATGGAGGCGGCGCGCGCAGATACGTATCAGCCCGCCAGGAGAAGAGCGCGTGTCAAGTGGAAAGCTGTGAAAGAGGTTCGACCGCAGATCCAAATTGGAAAGCGCAATTGAAACAAATAGGTCCATACATCGCACTGCATTGAAGGGTTGAGGGGTGAAAGTGCAGTAGGTTCCCGCATGGGCTGCGAAGACGAGCAACAGCATAGTGTAATAAATACATACATTTAAAAAGAAACGGAGAAAGGGGTCTGTGTCGGGCTATCTGTTCGGGCGGTCAATACATTATTCAACATAAACCCGCCACTTACGCATACACAGACACACATCTAAGCATTCACGCACGGACGCCCGCACCGCACGTGCACCCATAAACACACACATTGATGCAGTAAAACTGTAATGAAGGCACGTGTAAACCAGCCGTCTGTGGGTGGGACGCCACTGCAAGGCAGCATTATTCATGGTGGTTCACCGAGGTTTATTGTGTTGGTTGACTTTAGTTGTAATGGCCTAGTGATGCAGTGAGGATAAAACAATGAGCTCAACGATATGATCGTTTTGCACGATGGATAGTTGGATGATGTTTTACTGCTTGATCACTGATACTTAACATAGCCTATAGGCCTACTCAATGGGACTAATTCAAACGTTAAAAAGTAACGCGTAACATAATGAATACAATCAACATTGCTTGCAATGTCGCAAAGACACCGTCTGTCTGTAAACTAGCGGATACTGAAATGGAGAAGCCTGAATTATTGAATAATTGTATTTATTTATTTTTGATGGGGGTTGCACATTCAAAGAGGTTTGTGAAAGTGAGAGGGAACGAACGACCTCCCCCCTCCCTCGCGCCGCACTCCCTCCTTCCCGCCAGCACCACCACGCTATCTCTCTCTCTCTCTCTCTCTCTCTCTCCCCCCCCCCTCGCGCGCGGCTCACTCCCTTCGCTTCTCTGCTGCAGTCAAGGAGAAATCTAGCGAGCAGCACAGAGACCCGCGATGTTAACACCGCTCTGCTCGTCGCTGCTTTCGCTACTGCTTTTTTTTTGTCTTCTTCTGAAGGGTAAACGGATTACTGCCACGCCGAAAGGGACGCCATTCGCCCGCGATAGCATACCTGCCTTTTCATATTTCGTCAATATATTGGCCTACGCTCGTTAAACAAATAGAGAGAATATTCCCGAGCCATTCGTTCGACGCGGTATTAAACATATACAACTGTTACCATGCGTATGGCCAGGCTACTGCGGCGATAAAGCGTACAACATGCGGCGGCCTTTGTAATAGGCTCAGGCATCGAGAGAGCCGTGAGTATGTAGATGGTGTTATGCATTAAAAGAGGACACATTAGGTTATGCCTTGTTAAATAACTATCTGCTGATGTGTCATCTCACATCTAGAGTCGTGTGTCCTATTTCATAAAAGAAAGGAGAAGGCAGTGTTATTATCATTCTTCTGTCTGTATTTGCACAACTGTAGCCTGTTTCCCCCCACAAGAACAGCCATTAATAGTCTAGTCTTCTGGTATGAACAGAAGTAGCCCATTGCGCTGAGAACAAAGCCAATAATTCAGCACCTTGGACAGCGAACAAGTTAACAATCTTATCTTTAAGTCGTCTACATATCGGCCTCGTGGCAAGCATCTTATCAGACTGGCAACTTTAATTGGAAGTAATCAACTCTCTTTTTATTAATTGACCCGATATGTCGCTCTTGAATCCTTGCTTAGCCTCTTCTCGGGTCACTTAGCTCATCTATTGTGTTAAAACCACCGCGTCATTTTGTCTTTCGTCCTAGTTCTGAGGGTCTCGTGCGTATAATCAACACGTGTAAAAGTTCCGACAAATCCCCCGTAACCAAGTCAGGCCACTGGAATCACTTTTTAGTAATTTTGTAGTATTTTCATTTTAATTTTTTTTACATGTATTATTGACAATAGGAACGCACGCGCCGCTCCGATGACACATTGTGCCGATCGACAGCCAATGGAAAACAACCCACCGTCTAACGCTCAGACAACAACTGGAGAGGAAAGTTGAACAGTGGAGCTGAGAGTCGCAGCCGTCTTTATCCCAGTCACCAATAGCCATCCTTCTGGTTCCCAACCGTCCGCCATGGCCACGCCATGCCACAGTCTACCAGGCGCTCGGCGACCTGTCCTCCGTCTTTCTCTGACCTTTGCCTGGCTCATGTTGCTCCTGTCTTGGTCCTGCCCGGCTCTAGGCAAGAAGAAGCTGTACATTGGTGCTCTGTTCCCCATGAGTGGAGGCTGGCCCGGGGGTCAAGCCTGTCTCCCGGCCGCCCGAATGGCCCTCAACCTCGTGAACAAGAGAAGCGACATCCTGCCAGACTACGAGCTGGAGCTCATCCACTACGACAGCATGGTGAGTAGCTCATTTCTACTTTTCTTTCTATTTCCAAATCAAACTTACGCCTTTTATCAAGCAGGCTGCTTGATAAAAACCCACAAAGTACATACACCAAAGTAAATAGCGCTAAATAAATAAGCTCACGAAATGGAGAGGTTATATGAAAAGTGTTGTGTTGACAAATACCTTGCATTGTATATGATTTAGTTATTGGCCTTTCTAGTAGACTACTACATGCACACTTCTCAATAGTTGCTTCACCAGCCATTTTCACACAATGCTTTTAGCTATCAGCCGACACATAGCTTATGTCAGTCTTAATGTGCTCTTAATAGGATGTAGGACAGGTATCAGCCTACTAGGGATATGCTGTGTAATGTTTTGTTTTTTTGGAATCGCCATCTGATTGTAAAACGGGGCCATGGCCCCTGAGAAGTGTTCTACCTACTGTAACTAGCAGCGCAGCAACTGCATCATTGGGCAATTGGCACAAGAGCAGTGGGCATGTGTCCACATCACACAGGGAAATATAACGCAGCCATTCGATGGTAGCCACTAGCCACTGTCCACCCTACATAATGCTAAAATCACTGTTGTGTGTTTTGATTGTGTATTGTGTGTTCATCACATCTCAAACTTTTATAGTCTCCCACATTTCCCAGCTCCACCTGTGTGTGTGTCTGTGTGTGTGTGTCTCTCTCTCTCTCTCTCTCCCTTGCTCTCTCTAATATTCTTACACACCCTTGGCCCATACACGCCACATGCCAATGCATTACACAAACCACATACTCACAATGCATACGCAGTATATCATGAATACTCACTGTGTGTGTGTGTGTGTGTGTTTGTGTGTGTGTGTGTTTTTGTTGTAAACATCTCTCAGATGGGATGGAATTGTTCTGCATTGAAACCCTACTTCTAAAGACAGAGTGATGGGGGGTGGAGGGGGGGTGGCGGTAGAGGTTGGCATGACAACAGTAACCAAGACAACTGGAGTTCAAACAAAAAGGGAGTTAGGAAAGGATCGTGCACATATCAATGGCTTTGATTGAATACTTGTGTCATAGTTCATAGACATAGTTCATATGTAGATTTTACATCTTAGCTCAAACCTATTTTTACAGTCTATATGTTAAACGCGGCAATGTTTAACAGGATAAAGTTAGACTGGATTAGATACTTTTATTTTTTTCCCCCTGGAGAAAATGAAGGTGTCGTTTTTAATAAAACGGTTTGGTTTATGTTTCAGAATCGTGAATGCGCAATATTTGTAATTGAGGAGTTTGGCTCATCATGACCCAGGATCTGGGCATGACGTCATAGCTTCCTTAAACTAACCACATCCCCCGAGCAGAGTAATGTCCACGGAGACACCCATTGATTTAGGCCTATCCGTGTGTTAGGCAAATGTACCAAGTGCAGCTTAGAGCCGCCATCTATCACAGGGGTTTTCATGTTGCTGCCAGAGGGAGAGCGGTGCACGGGAGCGATCATCTCAAGCAGCTGCAGCATAAGAAGTCGACCTCTGCAGATGGGAGTTACTAAATATGCCGTGATGGATGGGGGGAGCTGATTAGGATTCAGGAGCACGGACGACTCACTCCAGGCACTCCAGAGCCGGCACGTCACGTCACACCAGGTGGCAGCCCCCCCGCCCAGTCGCAGCCCACCCTGGTCACTTTAGCCCAAGATCTTGCAGGCCACCTCTACTGTTTCTCAGCCATTTAGTACAGACCCTTGTTTCCCAGCCCATATTGTTAGAAATTCATGTGACGTGTTTTGCTTTTTTTATGCTTATTACAAGTTCTAAATGTCAAGTTCCTTCTAAAACTATACTCTGCAAACAAATACAAAGTCATATGACTAAGCTGCCATGCCTACGTATCTCTTGATGAAGAATTCCATTGTATATTTAGTGTAGAAGTACTTAGAAGAGAGCAGGTGAGCTATAGCCATAACTAGAGGCATGGACAGCTTCCAAATAGATTTGACATGCACTAAGAAGAAAAATCACAAATTCACAACCAAGCCATATATCAACCACCATCCAACTTTGTTTATCCCTGCATGTAATGTTGTTCAATTATCCCAATCACTGATGTGTGCAGAGTGAGTGAGCTGGTCAAATTGGCTGGACTCAAGGATGGCATCAAGGAAAAGCTTAATAAAGCTTAGGCCTGGTGCATTTCTCCTGTTTTACCCTTCCAAGCCACATCTCCCAGGACTATGTGACCAGATGGTATTGTGTGTATTGTGTGTGTGTGTGTGTGTGTGTGTGTGTGTGTGTGTGTGTGTGTGCGTGCGCATGTTTGGTGTGTGTGCGTGTATGCGTGTGTGTGTATACCTGTGTGTGTATGTGTGTGGCTGTCTGATGTAGACCCTTTGCAGCGATTTCCCCCGAGTGTCAGGAGGGGTTAATCAATGAAGCTCTTCTCCATGCAGATCAGCCCGCTTTTGCGGCGGTTTTGCTCGCTAACCGATTTATCGGAAGTAGGGCCGGAGGGGTCAATGCTCAAGTGAAAATCCCAACACCCACCCACCCCACCCCACCCCCTTTCTTTGTTAATTGACCAGCTGACCGAATGTCATTAATGGGAGGAAATGAGAGTGTGTTATTGACAACCACTGAATAAAGTTCATTTTTTACTTGTGGATATGTTCTATCACCTTGGTTAGCCCCAAGATGAGAAGACCTTGAAGCACCAGCAGTGGCAGCTCTGTTCCTGTTCTATCCATTTATTTGATTTGATTCAAATAAGTCATCCAGCATGCTATTTTCTTTTTTCCCTAAACTTTCATAAGAAGTAGCTCATTAGCTCATACAAAGAACTTCATACATTATTTTCCAGTTATTCACTTTTTTATTGGATATTCATTAAATGTCTTAATCCTACTGAAACCTCAAAGACCTTCGTTTTTTAAGAGCTTGTAGAATTTTGAATTATAGTCTTTTCATTTAAGCCTATTAGCAGCACTCTCAGTTCTCTGTGTAATTCATTTTTCTTGCACTTTCTCCAACTTTAATTAGGATTTGAGTTCTGTGGTGAACTTAAATGCCACTCATTCTGTGTGACCTTTCAAAAGGCAAGGATTTAAAAATGATGGTCATGCTCTTCTTCTTCTTCTTCTTCTTCTTCTTCTTCTTCTTCTTCTTCTTCTTCTTCTTCTTCTTCTTCTTCTTCTTCTTCTTCTTCTTCTTCCTCTCTCTCTCTCTCTCTCTCTCTCTCTCTCTCTCACTCTCTCTCTCTCTCTATCTGTCAATGTATCGATCTATCCGTAGCTTACTATCTGTCTGTCTGTCTGTCTGTCTGTCTATCTATCTATCTATCTATCTATCTATCTATCTATCTATCTATATCGATCTATATATATCTATCTATCTGTCTATCTATCTAAATTATTGCGGCTTGCTCTATCGCTCTTCTCCAGAGTGCTAGCTGTCTGTCCGTCTTTCTAGCTCATTCTGCCTCAGTCTGTTCACAAGGGTGTAAGTAATCAGGTCTACCCCCCCCCCCCCCCCCTGCCATCACACATACACACACACACACACACACACACACACACAGTGTCATGCACACACACACACACACACACACATACAGTGTCACGCACACACACACACACACACACACACACACACACACACACACACACACACACACACATACACACACAGTGTCATGCACACACATCCTTTTCCAATGCCCTATTGTGTGCCTGCCTCCCCTTCATTGTGTAGCTTAGGTGGGTGGGGTCCAGTCTGCCAGGCGCGGTGGGGCTCAGCTGCCACAGCTCGTGGAGCAAACAGCTGCAGAAGCCGCCGCTCTCTTCCCTCCAGTGTGCTTGTAAAATTGTCTTTATGGGCACTTGTATGTCGGAGAATGTGTGTGTTTGTGTGTGTGTGTTTTTTGTGTCTATGCATCTTTATGGTGTCTGAAACAAAGCAATACACCTCCCCCCCTTCCCCCCCATACAAAGACAGACACACACACATACACACCTCATTACAGTTAATCATTTGTACACACTGAATTCTATTTTTTAAAGATTATTCACCTTATGATTTTATGATTCAGATGTTGACTCTTTCCCTAGTGTTCTTGTGCTGAAGAGATGTGTGCTCTAATGGGATGACCATATCAGCCTGGGGTTGGTGTTGAGTGTAGCAGTACTAGCCTCCTGCTAGCCTCTTGGCTGCTGAAGACACCTCCATTGTGACATCTTACTGCAATGGCATGACATCATTGGCTGACTGACAGGGTTGTGTGTGTGCGGCTTTGATTTGATTTGAAAAGAGGAGGGGGGGAAAAAAAACGTAATTTGAAAAGAGGAGAAAAAAAGGAAAAGCTAAACACGTCATGTACATCCATAGCTTTACAGTCCCATTGTGGCTCCATCTCAGCTCTTTCACCTGAATCCAAAGATCAATCACCACTACGGCCAGCCATTATCATTTAAATTGCATATCGATTTCTGTTGGCCACTGAAAGGTGAGAAGGGAAAAGCAGACCACCACATACACACACACACACACACACACGTGTGTGTGGATCACAGAATATGGAGAGACTGACTGCTTGGTAAATGTTTGTCCCCCTCTGCATCCACATAGATACACATGTCTGTTCCCCCCCCTCGCTCCCTCCTCCCCTTCCAGACAGCCCCCCCCAGCTTTCTAAGGAGACAAATCAAGGGTGTTCTTCACTACGTGCTTAGCCTTGTTGTTCCCTTACCCATCTCTCTCTCTCTCTCTCTCTCTCTCTCTCTCTCTCTCTCTCTCTCTCTCTCTCTCTCTCTCTCTCTCTCTCTCTCTCTCTCTCTCTCTCTCTCTCTCTCTCTCTCTCTCTCTCTCTCTCTCTCTCTCTTTCTGTCTCTCACTCTTGTCACTCTGGTTAAATAAAATAAAAAGAGCATAAACAAAATCATTTAAAAAAAATGTTTCTCCCTTTTACCCATGAACACAGCACCTGCCATAGGCTCATCACACATTCTCTTTCTTTCCTCCTCTAGTCCTATTCTCTGTCTAATACAGCTAACCACCCAACTGTCTCCCCTCCTCTCCGCTCTCTTCCTACCTCCCCCCTCCCGTCCCGGCCCGTGTCTGCAGTGCGACCCAGGGGAAGCCACCAAGCTGCTGTACGACCTGCTCTACACGGAGCCCATCAAGGTGGTGCTGATGCCCGGCTGTAGCTCTGTATCAACGCTGGTGGCCGAGGCTGCGCGCATGTGGAATCTCATTGTGGTACGTGCACGTGTGTGTTTGTGTGTGGGTATTGGCTTATTTCCATCAAACACTTTGGTGTAATACCCCTGAAACCGTTACCTAACCCGTGCCAACCTGTACCTAGTCTGGCTTACCGGATATAGGTTGTTGGTATTAGCCCGCACAAGTCTGCCATTGGGCGACTGAAATAGCGCCCAATGGCAGGCTCTGGGCGGGCTTATACCTTATACTCCTCCCCCTTCCGCCATCTGCGTGTTACCGTGTCACCCTCGCTATGTGAAACAACAACA
This sequence comes from Merluccius polli, assembly GCA_030340625.1. Classification (NCBI taxonomy): domain Eukaryota; kingdom Metazoa; phylum Chordata; class Actinopteri; order Gadiformes; family Merlucciidae; genus Merluccius; species Merluccius polli. The sequence goes on along the minus strand of JAOPHQ010003697.1, from coordinate 388,701 downwards.
ACTTCCGAGCTAGCAACCTACACGCTGGAAATGGCAAGTTGTGACGACGATTGCCAGGGCTCGCCTCCCCATGTGCAATTGTTCCACCAAAACAAGTTCCCCCCAGACTATTTTGCAAGGGCACCATTGCTGCATCCTGGGCTTAGCGCAGCCCAAGATGATTGTGATTGGTTGAAGAAATACAAACAAGACAGAACGTTTTTTTCCCCTATACCAGAATGATAGTGAGTTCAGACAGACCTTTCTCCAGCGCTGGCACAGCGCTAAAACAAAGTGTGGTGATAGGTCTGGCTGTGCGAGACTAACCTGTACCTAATGCAAAGTGATGATTCTATTGACCAATCAATGGTCTGCAGGGTTTCTAGCTCCACCTTTAAGTCCCGGGTCAGTGTGCTAGGAACCTCAACAGAGGGATCGCGAAAAACAGGTTGGTACCATCCACAACTTTTGCTAATGGAAACGCAAAAAAATAACTGTTCGATGTGTACCTGAACTGAACTAGACTGTTTGGTGGAAATAAGGCTGCGTGTGGGTGCGTGTGTGTCTGTGTGTTAGGGGTTAGTTGGACTAGTAGGACTATCAAAACTACTAGTCGACACTGTGCATCGTTCATTTTTTTTGTTGAACATAGATTTATTTGAACACTTTTCGAAAGACTCCCACTATCCCTGCAAGAAAGCAGTCACGTTAGTCAACGGTATCTCCAGCTGGAAAACCCTGTCGTCTAAACCCTGTCTAAACCCTGTCTGAATCAGAGCCGGTGGAGACCACTTCTGCAGAATCGCGTTTTTATCAACTGATCGTTTTTTCCTTTTAATTTCTGAAGCAGTTCAATTTGTAAAAAACAAATGTATTTTGATGACGCAAAAAGCAAAACTACAATATCACGTAGGATTGCTGCGCGGACGTCAGTGGCTTTCGGATGCACTCATTAGTAGGGGTGCACGATTATATTGACTCAATACCAATATTGTAATATCATATTACACAATATCAAAACCAAAAAACTGTCGGGGTGAGTATGCAATATTTTTATTGATGTTGTGGAGAGATGTGGTGAGAGAAAGAGAGAGAAAGAGAGAGAGAGAGAGAGAGAGAGAGAGAGAGTGCAGAGCGGAACAGCCAGACACAGAAAGAGAAAGCCAGGGTTCTCCACAAATAATGTAAAAGTGGCACTGCGCCACCATGTAACTTCTCAAAATAGGGCTGTCTGGAAGTTGTAACGTGGCTGTTTGGCGCCGCCGCTGTGAGTTCATTTGGAAACACGACCCACCCAAGTTACAATGAAGACACATGGCTTTGAACATATGGGGGACTTGAAATTAGCATAAACCAGGTAGTTTGTACATTGTGCAAAGTTTCAATGAAATTGCACTGCAGCACTAACGCAAGAGCATGCAAAGAAAAAACAAATGGATGACGGATCGCCAGAAAAGAAAAAAAACATTATTATCGACATTGCAATATTCATGAACAATATTGCAATATCATATTTTGTCAATATCGTGCACCCCTACTCATCACTCCGAGTCCGACTGTGTAACGGCAAAGTTTCAATGTAACCTGAACATTTCAGGGTGCCTTCTGGGTGAGAACTGAAATGTAGTCACATACTGTATGGTTTTATCAAGTATGGTTTTGATACAGTTCTGCTTATGATGTTGGAGTTAGACATCATTCTGCTCATGGAGGTACTAAACTATCTGTGAAAGCCAGATGGGCTCAACTAGCCGATATCTCTTAACATTGTAAGTGAACCTAAAGCTATGGACCCAGGAACAAACAGAAAAAAATGATTTGCTACTGATTTGCTACACCTCCTTTCGGCCATGGATGATGAATAGGATAGGAATGCTAACTTTTGTCCTTGGATGATGGCAGTGCCATGGCCACAATGTACTTGGTCTTTCAGTTTCAATATATGTCTTCCTATCCCAAGCCTTTATGTTCCCATTGAGAAGGCTAAAGATAGCTGTATTCTAACTCCTTGTTTTCACTGTACTCATTTTTGCTTCCAGAAAAGCATGCTGGAAGGTACACTAGATTTAGATTTCCTCTAGTAGTGTTTTGTGCATTATGTTATTATTTTCCAACATTTTGTTATTAGCAAGTTGGGTTGCTGTTTTGCTAGTAATTGCGTATGCAATGTCTAATTGTGTTAACATTCAACCCACTATATCATTCATATGGCAGTACAGCTAAAACTGAAACGTAACTAAAACTACTCTCATTCCGTGTTTGTTTAAAAACATAGTTAGTACTTATAGAGTGAACAAATGCTAATTGTTTTGTCTGTAACATAGGAGGCCCTTAATATGAGCTCTCATAACACATTATTCTATTCAGCCTGATTGTAGATTGTTAGACATGCTTATGAAATGTACAACCCATACCCGAGTCATTTTTGGGGTATTTGCTTATGTGTCAGACAAAAGGAAATGAATGCTTTAGCTGTGTGCTTGTGGGCTAATTGAAAGCCCCCATGACCACTCCATTATGCTCGCTGGCTATTAATTTGTCATATTTAACTACATTGCTAACCCTCAGCCTTTCCATGTTCCAAGTTGTGCTGGTCCATACATACAGTATTAAGTAGCAATTGTTGAAACGGTGTGTCGCTGTGTATCCCTTCCCAACAATCTGCCATGGATTAAGATAAAATACCCAAACTATCCGCCTACTGCAAGACTGTGAGGAATGGAAGACAGTGGGCGAGAAGAGGGGGGCCGGGGGTTGGGGGGTGGGGGGGGTGAGAGATGAGCATTTCCCTATTTGGTTTTTACTTGCAGTCTGTTATTGCAGTTTGTTTTTTTAAGCTTTTTGATTCCTGGTTGAAATGTTAAAAGAATACAACACCCCCCCCTCCAAACAGATCTATTTCAGTTCTATGAGTAAAACAAGTGAAGAGAGCATGCAGACACTTTCCCGCTCTGTCCTTGCCGTCAATTTTGTCGCTTGCTATTTTTATCATATCAGGAAAAGAGCTTTTCCACACTTTCTTATCCAACCATGGAGTCGCGACCTGCCTTGCTCTGCGCCGAAAGCTGGAGATTGTCCACTCTACTTGAGGTTGCCCTGTCTGCCACTCCTTGTTAGTTTACTTTTTTAATGGGTGAATAACACAAAAAGACAACTTTCATTTTGAGATTTGGGCTAAAGGTTCTGGAAAGCAATCACTGAGATGTAATTAAAACCCAATCATGTTAATAATGCTCCTCCATACGGTTTCTCTGCGACTTATTCTCTGCATTTGTTTTTATCACTTTAGGTCAGGTCGATTGCTCTTTGTTGTCAGTGTGGATGGATACATTGTTGTATTTTTCTATGGATTACACAACATTAGAAAAGGATGAAACGGACCGAAAATCAAACATAAACGAGAACGGAGTCATTTCAGACAAAGAACAACACTTGATTGGTTCGTGAAGGATATGATAAGAAGATGAAACTCACTTCCTGTTTGCTGTTTGTTTTATGTTTGTATTGTGATCGGTCCCTTCCTATCCAAGCTGTCGTACGGCTCCAGCTCGCCGGCTCTCTCCAACCGCCAGCGCTTCCCCACCTTCTTCCGCACGCACCCCTCGGCCACGCTGCACAACCCCACACGTGTCCAGCTCTTTCAGAAGTGGAAGTGGACCAAGATCGCCACCATCCAGCAGACTACCGAGGTCTTCACGTCGGTGGGTCACCTCATTCCTCTATCCAGCTGTCATTTCATCAGCGTTAATCCTTTATTGTAGAAAACACTCTTGATACGTGATGCTGCATTCATTTTTGCAGCTATTATAATTGTGTTTTCATTGCCCTTAAAGTTGCTGTAGGTAAGCTTTAAGAGTTATAAATTGAGGGCCCTATCTTGCACTCAGCGCAATTGACTTTGTACGCTGGCGCTTGTGCAATTCCTATTTTGCACCCGACGCACATTGGAATTTTCCCTCGCAAGGCGCAAGTCCTTCACTTGGGGAATGAACTTGCGCTCCGGGGGCGGTTCAGCGAAAACAGGAGGCGTGTCCCGGCGCAAACGTTCCCTGGTGCTATTCTGCACTTTCAGAAAACAATTGCGCCACAGACCAGGAAAAACCGAGTCTAAAGTCAGTGGCGCTTATTCAGACGCTATTTTAAGGGCGCATGCTTGGCCATAATCAGGGAGGGGATGCGCGATTGTTGACGCGCACACACACACACACACACACATACTGGATTGTCTTGTCATATACGTTTTTCATATTATTTAAATATAGTCCAAAACTCTGGACCGGCCCAAAAATAATAATACACAAAATACAAAATAAAATAAAAAAATAATTACGGCCGGCCGGCTCGGCCTGAAATCGTCCGGCCGTTAGGGAAATCTCCCGAACCTCCCGACGGCCGCCCGTCCCATATAGTGTAGTGTGTGTACAACGTGCATACACTTTGCTTCTCTCATCTACAAGGAAGCAGTTCCCATTTTTGCAAACCATACATACAAGCAAAAATATTACCACATATGTGAAAAATAGACATAAATCTAGCGTACACAGTTACCCAAAATATTCAGGCTAATAGTAATGATGGATCAAATTAACCTGTTTGACCAATAGTCGCAAGACACACATATAAGGACACCAGGATGTAATCGAAAACACACAGAAACACGAAGCGGTGTAACTGAAAGAACATTCGGCATACTGAAAATGCGCTTCAGCTTATTTGACAGAAGAGCTGCATCATCTATAAGCAGTGCTTGAAGTGGGCCGGTACGCACCGGCACTTTTTCTTGCGTACCGGCACTTGTCACAGGCTGCCCCCCCACCCCCTCGTCGGTCGTAGGTCCGGGGTGGGTTATGATCGCCCCCCCCCCCCCCCCCCCCCCCCGTCGACAATCGCCCCCGCCCCCCCCCCCCAGTACCGGCACTTATTTTTTTCCACTTCAAGCACTGTCTATAAGCAAAGTAATCTCGGTCTAATGTTAGACCACATTGCAAATATATCACCATGCATTCAAAACCTCGTGATTCAGTGAGAGTGAGGCCAAAACATCGGAAAGTAGTGTCTTTGTGACATTTCTTTATTTACATTTTGTCAACGGAAAATGAAAAGCTGAAAAGATTTAAACAGAAGAACTAATTATTTTTCCCTCTGATGGGCATGCGCGCGCTACGGCGGGATTGGACACGTCTGGGTCCAGTAGTGGCGATGCGCGATGTGCTCGCCATGGAACAAGCGCGCCTGCATTTAAAGGGAATGTGAGCCGACGCTCTGATTGGTTTATTGCACGTTACGCCCAAACCACACCTATGACTAATGTCGCTACTTCAGACCAACCCATTTTAGATTTGCGCCGGGCGCAAGAGTCATTTATCCCGCCGGCATAATAGCAACAGCGCCCAAGATCCGCCCACAAAGCCACTTGCGCTTTGCGTTTTATACTTGCGTTTCAGACCGGCAAAATAGGGCCCTGAGTGTAATTTGTAAGAAATGGTATAGCCCAGTGGTTCTCAACCTTGTTTCAGTGATGTACCCCTGTGTAATATTTTTTCAGGCAAGTACCCCCTAACCAGCGCAAAGAAATTTTGTTGAAAAAAAGGAGTAAAACACTGTGTATAAAGTGTCTGATTTATTAAACTTTGTAACTGTGCAAAACATTGCATTCTCTTGAACTATTTTGAAATAAAACAATTAAAAAAAAAAACTAAATAAAAAAATAAAAGATAATAATTAACTTAGTTATAAATAAAGATTTGTGCACATAAAAATAATTATCAATTTAAAGTGCCCTCTTTTAGGATTAGTAAAGATCTGTTTATAAACTGAATTCTTGAACTCAACTGTTTCTTCACAAAAAAATATGAATATAATGTTCACAAAAAGAAATCTTAACTTAATATTAAATAAAAGATGTTCTAATATACACAGGCATATATGTCATCCTTACATAAAAGAAGAAAGAACATCTATTTTTGAACATATTTTTTTTCAATCTCAACGTACCCCCTGGAGTGCCTTCAAGTACCCCCAGGGGTACACGTACCCCCATTTGAGAACCACTGGTATAGCCAATCGTTAGCTATTAGTGAGTGAAATGCACTGTGAGAATGTCTGTTTTGAGTTGACTGCATCTGCCTCTCTATGAGACCATTTCGTTTTGGCTCATACTGCCCAAACAAGGCATCTCCTCCCTGATTGGTTCGGGGTTTACATCTTGCCTGTCAATCACAGGGGCAGTGGTGTGGTCTCCCTTTGAATGGCAAATTCCTGTAAATGTGTATGTAACGTGTATTATTATATGTGAATGCGTCAAGAAATGAATTCTTTCTACAGCAAGAGGAGGTAAGCAGTACTTATTTTTGACCTTGTTGAAAAAGCACAACGCATTCAATAAACAAACCATAGGTCGCTAAGCCAATGATGACCAATGAACCAATCAATGAATAGAATTCAATCAAATCAATAAGAGGGTGGCTGTCTTCCCTGGACACACATTGCTGACCCTCACATTAAATTCTCAGTTTCTTCCCTCTGAGGATAGGTCTAATCAATCAACCACAACAGTCTGGAGGATTTAGCCTCTGAAGCAGCCTCTCCAGCAGCCTCCACACACAGGGCCCCCAGTGTGTCTGGCTCTGCTTTTGTTTGCGGCTGCCACCTTGGATTCACACATTGTCCCTTGAACCTCACAGTTTTTTCAAAGACAAAAAAAAAAAGGAAAACACAATGAGTAATGAAATTGATTCTCATTTCTCATTATCTCTTGCCAACTCCCCCCACCCCCTTACCTCCAGCATTAATCACACGCCTCTGCTTCACGGATCCTTCAGCTCTCAATCATGTTGTCCCCTCTTTCCGTCTGTCTCATCTCCCAGCGCTTATGTCAGTGTGTGTGTGTGTGTGTGTGTGTGTGTGTGTGTGTGTGTGTGTGTGTGTGTGTGTGTGTGTGTGCGTATGTGCCTATGTGCGTGTGTGTGTGTTCATTACTCATTGTGAATCCCGTTCTTCCTAAATTTCCCCAACTCTACCAAATGCTCGGTGGAGTAAGCAATTGAAGGAGCACCATAGCAACATGGCATGCACACCTTATACCCTCTTATTGATCTGAAACTATATAGAACTCTCTTCATCCCTGATGGGGAATTCAGGTGTTATAGGGGCATGAAAAACACCAACTATTGCTTGCTCTATCTCTGTTGCAACTCACCGCATACCTCTCTCTCTCTCTCTCTCGCTCTCTCTCGCTCTTTCTATCTATCTCTGTCCCTCCAGACGCTGGATGACCTAGAAGAGAGGGTGAAGGAGGCGGGTATTGAAATCAGCGTTCGCCAGAGCTTCCTCACCGACCCTGCTGTGGCCGTCAAGAACCTCAAGGTGCGTCACCTGTGTGTTGTTTATATGAGACAATACACACCTGTGAGTTGTTTATATATATATATATATATATATATATATATATATATATATATATATTGTTCATATTTTTTTATAATCAGCAATTGTTCATCCCAATGCACATATGAAATATGAAATATGAAATACCATAAGAAGTACACAGTCTGGTAAAAGTTCCAGATAAAATATTTGCCAAGTTTAGTTATTTTACACACGCACACATTTTGTTTTTGCACCATGCTGTCATAGCAACCACTAATTGAGTTTCTGCAAGTTCCATCAATGTTTTTTTTCTGGAGGCATGAGGAGGTGGAGATGTGCCAAGCAGATACAATAGTCATTTATTAAGGAAAGGCCACACACACACACACATGCAACCCAACAAATAGGGAATGGTAAGATTATAATTCATGAGTGAAATAAGTGAGATAGTCATCACTGTATATGTCATTTATAAATGCTTAGTAAGGCATAGATACTCCTGAAGTTAGATGAGCTCACACTTACTTACTGCTTTCTAACTGCCTGAATTGCAGCGTTATTAAGTGTTTATAAAGCATTTTTAACACATTGTAAATAGTTTGTAAATAATTAACTTGTGCTTTATAAGTGATCCAATGAACCATTATCTTATTATCTTATTAATTCTTTACAACTGATTATGAATTGTTAACTAATGAGTATTCATGTAGGAACAATGCTTTATAAATTATGAATTTACTATGAATTCACTATTTACTACTACTTAATTAATGCTTCAAAGTGTTATTCTAAAGTGCGACCAAAATATTAGCTTTGGTTAGAGCTAAGCATATCCTAATGTTTAGCCATAAGTGGAATTTATAGTCAGCGTGATGTGCCGTTCCTGAAGTGCACACACCACGCACGGCCATGGCATTATAGTCGCCGTTTAGCCGTAACATTGCTGTGGACGCATAGTTCGCTCTGCTCTCTGCCCTCGTGCAGTTCACGCACAGCAACTAGGTTTTACCCTCCGTCCTAAAGCTCTTGCCCACCTTGCTTGCCCACCCACCCACCCCACCCCCCATTTCCCTCCCTGTCTCTCTCCCTTTTCTCTCCCCTCCCCCACCTCACCCTCCTGCCCAGTCCACCTACTTTAGCACCATCTCTCAGCCCAGCCTCACGGCCTAGTTTTGGGTGTGCAAGATGAATTGGCTATCGAAAGAAAAACACCATGGTAACAGTGTGAAAATATAGCATGCCAGAAGTGTTTGTGTGTGTGTGTGTGTGTGTGTGTGTGTGTGTGTGTGTGTGTGTGTGTGTGTGTGTGTGTGTGTGTGTGTGTGTGTGTGTGTGTGTGTGTGTGTGTGTGTGTGTGTGGGGCGTACTGAGGATGACTCACTTACTGCACTGCTCCTCTGGTCTCAAACCCACACCTCTTTCTCTACCAGGGACTCTTTGTCCCTTTCTTTCTTTCGTGCTTTCTTTCTTTCTTTATTTCTTAACGCTTCAGAGCATTTACAACATATTAGTTAATAGTGAATTCATCATTAGTAAAACATGAACAATACATTATTAAATCATTAATAACCTACTAACTAACAATATGTTAAGCATTGATAAACACTGATACAAATGAGTTGTTTCTGATTAGTAGGTTATTTTATAATAGTTAATTCCTCATTAGTAAAACATGAATAATACATTATTAAATCATGACTAACCTACTAATAAACACTATGTTAAGCATTTATATATACTGTTCTAAATGATTTATTTTGTATTAATAGGGCAATTTTAAGGTGTTTGATAACTGCATTGTCATACTTTATAGACGACTTGTAAACACTTACTAATGATGCAACTAACTAAAGCTAGTTGTAAAGCATTTACAAGACTTGTGCGTGACCTAATCTAAAGTGAGAACTATCTATGCCTTATTAAACATTTATAAGTTATCCATAAAGGGTGAAGAAGCTACCATTCCAGAACCTCACATCCTCAAGAGGAAATAGACACAACACAAGGTTATACAGAAAATAAAATGTTTATTGAACAGGTACAAAAAACACCCATTATTCGGTAGTTTCATAAAACAGATTCTGGCTAAAAATATTTCTAACTAATCTTGTAACCCATCGGCTATCTGTCTGACGACGATCTAGCATCTGGCAGCTTACGGTGTACCCAGCGGATATCCGGATAACCACTTCCTCTTCCGTGCGTCGGTCATTAGAGTAATTTACAGAGGGAAAAACACAGGTGTAGCTCATAATATTAATGATGGGTGCATTACAGTTAGGTATGGCAATGCACCAGTTTAGACACAACTAGTCCACTAAATATACATTGACAGTGCTGGTGCTGCGATGGACATAAATAAAACCGACCTAATGTTAAAACGACAGGAACAGGAAGTTACTTTACCCTGCCACTGACGACCTGTGAAAAGGGTCCATTAGCAACTTGAGACGCGAGAATACAAGACAAGACAAAAATGTCCGTCACTGCCTTCGCAAGACAGCAAAAGACAGGAAAGTCTGGAAATAATCTGATCTTTGTCTCTCAACTCCAACTCCATTCTCGTGTCTCAAGTTGCTAATCGTACTGTAATGACCGACGCACGGAAGAGGAAGTGGTTATCCGGATATCCGCTGGGTACACCGTAAGCTGCCAGATGCTAGATTGTCGTCAGACAGATAGCCGATGGGTTACAAGATTAGTTCAAAATATTTTTAGCATCAAATTACCGACTAATGGGTGTTTTTTGTACCTGTTCAATAAACATTGTATTTTCTGTACCACCTTGTGTTGTGTCCGTTTCCTCTTGAGGATGTGAGGTTCTAGAATGGTAGCTTCTTCACCCTTTATGGATAACTTATAAATGTTTGATAAGGCATAGATAGTTCTCACTTTATATTAGGTCACACAAAAGTCTTAACTAATGATTAGTAAATGCTTTACAACTAGCTTTAGTAAGCATTAGTTGCATCATTAGTAAGTGTTTGTAAAATAGTTGTTAACACATCCGTTAAGCATTTATTAACTATTTACTAATACTTTCTAAATGATCTTATGTACCATTAACAACTTATTTACCACTGGTTTGTAACTACTAAAATACTTATTTTAGGTATGGTAAACAAGTCGTCTATAAAGTATGACAATGCAGTTATCAAACACCTTAAAAATTGCCCTATTAATACAAAGTAAATCATTTAGAACAGTATATATAAATGCTTCATATAGTGTTTATTAGTAGTTTAGTCATGATTTAATAATGTATTATTCATGTTTTACTAATGATGAATTAACTATTAAAAATGAACCTACTAATTAGAAACAAATCATTTGTATCAGTGTTTATCATTGCTTAACATATTGTTAGTTAGTAGGTTAGTAAATATTTAATAATGTATTGTTGATGTTTTACTAATGATGAATTCACTATTAACTAATATGTTGTAAATGCTCCAATTTTAGTTTAGTTATTATAAAGTGTTACCTTTCTTTCATTCTATTTCTTCCACAGCGCCAGGACGCTAGGATCATCGTGGGCCTCTTCTACGAGACCGAAGCCAGGAAGGTCTTCTGTGAGGTGAACTTTTATTTTGATGGAACATTTTGAAGAACAATTAAAGTATTTATTTTTTGTTTGCTTTTGACTAGTCTCACACATCAGACTTTAGATTATTATCTAAAGTCTGATGGCAACCAAGCTCAAATCTGGGTGAACGGGACGTTTCACTTTCGTTTGCTTCATATTTGATTCGACCAATCATGTCACTGGAGGCGGGCATCTGTTAGCGTGTAACTGGCGAACACAAACTCGACCAGCTGTAGTAAACTGTAAAAGATTTCAAATTAACACCGTGTAGGTGACAGGCCACTGTAGAAATCCCCTTCTGAAAGCTTCAGCCACTTAGGCAAATGAGTTCTCTTCACTGGAATATCTCTGTAACGAAATGGGAAACAAGGCGTAACTCCGCCCCTTACTGTCCTGGTTTCCAGCCCAGGCTGTGTGCCTCAGAGGTTCTGCTATCACAGAGTAGGACTGCTGGATCCCAGATTAGCTTTTGACTGATAGCAGCTAATGTGTGTGTGTGTGTGTGTGTGTGTGTGTGTGTGTGTGTGTGTGTGTGTGTGTGTGTGTGTGTGTGTGTGTGTGTGTGTGTGTGTGTGTGTGTGTGTGTCTGATGATTTATGTGATTTAAAGGCTTTTCGTAAACTAAAGCATCACTTCTAGGTTTTGTTATATAAATGACAACTGTCATTTATATAACAAAAAGACAACTGTATGACTACAATTGTAGAATTTATGGTAATTGTGATTTCTCATAACACAAAGCGTGCACACTTTGGGTGCAATTAGTGATGGTGATTTAAAATGTTGATATTGTTCATTCAATATTACAGTTCCCAAGGGACTTTTTCTTTTCCACAAAATATTGTAATTGAATCCCCCCCCCACACACACACACACACACACACACACAGCCACAAACACTAACTTGAAACAGATACAGTCAATTGACCCTCAGGGTCAATAAATCAGAATCAATGCACAGAATTCCTCATTACCCGATGAAAATAACAAGCAGCACAAGTATTATATATTACCAGTATCAAGTGCTCTCTTCAGCTCTAGCTTTGTTTTATTCTGTCTTTTATTCATTTCATTTCAACACTCCTGTTTGGTCCATGCATGATTATAAGACGGTAAGATAAGATAAGATGAGATAGCAGAAAGAACATGACAAAGAAATTAAGAGCAAAAACAATGTAGGTAATAAAATAATAAAATAACAGTAAATATAACTGTGTACTACACTATATATATCCATGAGTCGAAATGTAAATGCAGAAAAAGTAGCAGCGCAATGATTATTTGGTTGCGTACAAACTGACTTGCTTGACTCCACTCCCTCCAGGTGTACAAAGAGAAGCTGTACGGTAAAAAGTATGTGTGGTTCCTCATTGGCTGGTACGCCGACAACTGGTTCAAGATCAACGACCCGTCCATCAACTGCACCGTGGAGCAGATGACGGAGGTGGTGGAGGGACACGTCACCACGGAGATCGTCATGCTCAACCCAGAGATTGTGCGCGGGGCGTCCAACCTCGTAAGTACACAGAGAGCAGGAGGTCGAAGCCAACAACAAGCTAAACCAACAGGCTTTCCGTGTCCATCCATATCAGAATGAATGTGTGAATTGAAATGTGGGGATAAAAACCATGTAACAGAGTTGACATGGGTCCTCTATAGCAAACCTCACTCCCAAAACCTTAAGATTGCTAGAACTCTCTGACCAAATAGCTGCAGTCATTTGGCTCAGTGGTTGTTATGGCGTTTCAATCCTGGGCTGGGCGGCTGCAGCCCCCGGCGCTGCGTAGCCGAGTGGAGAACCGTTGACAGGTTTGGATGCATTGATACATATGGGCTGGGTGTACGATCAGCATTTCAATGGGTCCTGAAAATTATATACTGACGATATACTGTTGATATACTGTATATTGGTGATTAACTGTATACTGTGTGTGCATACAATATACTGATGATATACTGTATACTGTGTGTGTTCATACTGTATACTGTGTGTATTCACATTTGCCTGTAAGAGTTTGTCCAGCATTTGGGACATTTTTAATATTAGAAATGTCTGCAAATCACTTGATCTCCTATTTAGACATCAATGATGCAAGGCTATTGGGTTGTATCATGAATACTTGAGAACTGGAGGCTGCAGACTAAATGATTTGGATTATTATGGCTATCGGCTGATGAACAACATGGATGTTTCATGTCTGCCTGCTGTTGATCCTAAAGCTTTGCTGAGGCTCCTCTGTACTATAGGCTGGTTGCGGACACTGGAATAAGCTGAAGTTACTGTTTCTGATTAACATTCAGGACATTCAAGTCAGCTGTCAGCTGGGTGTTCTGTTTGAGTAAACACGTGAGATGCATGAAATCTCATGTGACATCGGCCAAAGGGTGGTGTGACAGTGACATGTGGGGTGAAGGTAGGACCTCTTAGGGAGGGGCCTGGAGGGAGACAGTCAAGCAAAAACATACATTTTGACTTCATGGGATTTCAAATCCTGAGGTTAAATTGAGGTGCTGAACTGAATTTAAAGGAATACTCTGACTTTTGGGGAAATAATTTACTTTACGCATTACCATAGTCAAAAAATGACATGCCCTTGTTTTGTTGATCAGCCTAGTGCTCGATTTGACTGAGTTAGCATAAATCAATGGAAGCAGATGACTGATTAGCTCTGTCAGTGAAGTGAGGGTTAAATACCCTATTCCAGCTTCTCCAAAGTAAAGATCTTTTAGCAAATTAACTTGTCTCTTTGTGAACAGTGAATCTAAAAATGAAAAACGTACTTACTCAAGCTATGCAAACTGCGCAGGCGTGTCACATCACACGGTGACGAAAGATAAACAAACTCCATAATAATTGTGTGATTTTCGGGGATTGAAAACATAGAAGGACCTTCACATTGTCACAACACAGAGAAACAGTATTGTAGGCCAGCCAGGGGTCGCCTCTAGGTGCTCGGTGCTCAGCATGTACTGCTGGGGAACTGTAAAGGGCCCCATAGACTTGAAAACTAAATGGCCGTGTCGTTCACGCAGACAAAATGGCAGGTTTGCGGCCAAAGCGAAGCACGGCATTGGGCTTCAATCACCACAGTGTGTGCAGGCCAGGGTGCTCAACCAAACAACTTTTCCCACCCCCCCCCCGATACACCACTGCCTGCAATTGGTTCAACAATATCACTTGAATGATTGCCTCTGTTTGCTGCGTCTCCTCCCACCGCGACTCAGATGTTACTCAATAGTCAGAGTCACTAACCAAGTTGGGGTGGAAAATTAATAATTTCCTGTTTCTGATCCACCAATACAATTAAAACCATAAAGCAAAACATGTGTTGTGAACATGGTGGTGCCATCCTGTACACGAGGCCCTTGGCTACTAGCAAATGGGCTGTTCTTGTGTATTGATGGGAAGGGGGTATCCAATCTTAGTTTTGTTCACATTCCAAATAAGGTCTAAGCATGGTCCATGAGAGCTAAAAATATACTGGCGGTCTGCCAAACATCTCTCTACAATCCTCTACCCGCTCTGGTAAGAGTTAGGTTTGTTCAATGTACAAAGGAGCGGCCCTGTAAGCTGTCTGGGCACAGCCGCCATCCATCTATCTGAGCCCTGTGTTGATGTGCAGCATTTGAAAGGACAAGATATTTGTCACCAAACTGTTGCCAGTGTTTGCTGCTATCGACATCCATGAGGAATGGTGCACATACTCATGGAGGTGTGCACTGCCTGGCACACACAAAGCGTTGTGTGCAGACAAACACATACACACTTTAGCGTGATTAAGTGGCTTAAACTGATCTAAACGTAACTTATTATTTTACTACTCAAATGGGGCACCACACCTGTTTGGAAGAATATAACTAATATTACATATTAGATTATACTATGAAAATGAATTAACCTAGCCAGCTTAATCAATCTGATGTTGAAGTTCTTGTCCAAAATCAGTGATCTGCAATCTATCAACCACAAGCAATACTTCCTCCTTAGATTATGATGACATTTATTTACACAGTAAAGAAATGCCTTTAACATGAATAAATGATGGGGAGGTAAACAAACAGACAAAACAACAAAAACCTAAATCTAAATAAAACACACACAGCTTAACATGGGAAATCTGGACAGCAACTTTCCCTAACCTAGGTTTGTGTCAACTTGCATGAGAGACAAGGATAGGGTTTACTTGGTGATGCTTTCGGAGATCAGCTGGTCATGTGCTCTGGAGACTTTGGACTTGTCACGATCACTGGTGCTGGCAAAGGAGAACCCAAAAGCACGACAACGAGGCAGGCGAGTTGCAAGGGAAAATCAGTTTACTAAGTCCAAAAAACAGGCAGAGTCAAAACCAGGAGATCAAAATAGGCAAACAAATCCGACAAGGGGCAGGCAGGTATCCGTAGTCCAATAGAGGCAAAACAAGGTCAGAACAAAAAGGCAAAACTGGAAATGCTGGAGAGCTTGGCAAAGAACAACACAAGACAATCTGGCAAAGAACTGAGGCAAATGGACCGGTACATATACTGAGGGGCTGATTAGCTGATGAGGAGCAGGTGAGTATGGGGGTGGGGCAGGCTAGGTGAATGACATCAGCAGGTAATGCAGAGCAGGGGGGAGTGGCAGAATCTGAAATGACATGAGAGTTAGTGGTGACATGGAACAAAAAATAAAAATAAAACCAAACTAAGAGTTAGTGTAACTACGTTACAGGACTGGCGTTGTTGTTGGTTCACTGGACGGCCCCTGGAACTCTTCAGTCCCAGCAGGTTGGTCCGGTGATGTTTGGATGGGTTCGATCAGTCTCGCGAGTGTTCGCCTGAACCAAACTGCAGTCCTCTCTTTGTGGAATCGTTGTCGTAGGATAGTTTCTGTTGATGAGTCGAATCACTTTTAGTGAGCTCTCTAAATGTTACGTAAACTGTTGAAGAATAACCTCACTTAAACTCAGTTTTAACTGAATGTAGATTTGTGCGCCTTTAAGCATGGCCTAAACTGCAGAGGTACTTTCTACACTGGATTCTACACGGGCAAGACGTCTCTCATTCCGGCAGGAATCTCAAGTAGTATGGAGTCAGAATAGTGTCATAATTCAAACCTGAAAAAAAAGGTTTCAAAGGCTTGTAAGTCTGTGTTTGAAAACTCAACACCTTGTAAAAAAGGTTTTGCACCACTGAAAAAAGAGATTATAGCCTGAAGAAAAAAAGTCAAACATCTGCAAACATGATTTTGTGTTCTATTTTATCTTCTTCATCATTTTCACCAACACATTTTCAAAGCTAAAATGTTTTCACAAACACATTTTCAAAGTTTAAAAATGTTCACCAGCGCATTTGCAGAGTTTCAAATCTGACACTGTTCTAACAGTGTATTACTTTGTTTCCCGGTTTCGAAAACCTTGTAAATGGGATTCTGCAAACAGCTGTTCAAACATTGAGAAATACGTTTTGAAAGGTTGAATATTTATTTTTAAAAACTTGTAAAGGTGTAAATTTACACCATTGCAATGTATTTTTTCAGAACTTAATTTTCAGCACTGACTTTTCAGAGATTTGACCACACGGGCGCAAGCTTGCGAGTCACGTGATTATTGACACTGTTCTGACGCCGTTCGTTTTGAAACTCCTTTAGCGTCAAAGGTCTGAAAAAGTGGTTCTGAAAAAAAGAAAAAAAAAAACCTTCCTGGGGGCGGGACCATCTTGCTCTAAACCTATTGGTTGCTCTCTGCTGAGGCACAGTCCAATCACATGCGCCGTTGACCGGGCTGTGCGGGATTGACAGTGCTCTGCCGATGACAAGAATAACAAGCGACTTGCGTGGTTGATTTTGTTGTCTATTTTCTGGAACCATGGCTGGTAGACAGGCGAGCAATTTTATTCTGTATTGTTTGCGTTCTAACCACCCGCGAGCCTCCTGCGGCTCGCCAAGCTGTAATTTGCAACACGTTCTCATCCCAACTCGTAATATACCGACGGTTTGTCACGCCCCTAGACGTGATACTGACGCAAAAGGTACCCTCCCGCGTCTGTGTGAAACGATCTGTGTGAAACAATCTCATAAACCCGTTCGCGGTGGTAAGAGACGAGCAGAGTCTACAGCGTCCGCTCGCAGAGCAGAGTCTACAGCGTCCGCAGTCTACTGTGAAACAATTCACTCCATAGGGTTATGGTTAGCGTAATCTATCACCGTGACCGGGTTGTTATTGGAGTGAATGGACTCTGTAGACTCTGCTGGTCTCTTACCACCACGAACGGGTTTATGAGAACCCCCAGATCGTTTCACGATCTGGTAGAGTCTTTGCCAGCTTCAAAGCAATGAATAACCTACATCAGCGGGTGCTGTGTATGGATCACAAGTTCCGAGTATGTTTATCTTCTCTTCATATCTAATTTTAACATTTTGTGACAAATGGTCTAAATAGTTGATTTATTTAAGTATCGGAAATCTGCAAGGCTGCAATTCCCCTGGTTGGCCGTTGTTCGTCGCCATTTTGCCAGCGTTTGTTGCCCTCCAGGTATCCATGGTAGTCACGTGACCGCAAAGTATGACTTATTTATGCCATGCGAGCCACAAATTAGTCTACAGCGTCCATTCACTCCAATAACAACCCGGTCACGGTGATAGATTACGCTAACCATAACCCTAACCCTATGGAGTGAATTGTTTCACAGTAGACTGCGGACGCTGTAGACTCTGCTCTGCGAGCGGACGCTGTAGACTCTGCTCGTCTCTTACCACCGCGAACGGGTTTATGAGATTGTTTCACACAGATCGTTTCACACAGACGCGGGAGTACCTTTTGCGTCAGTATCACGTCTAGGGGCGTGACAAACCGTCGGTATATTACGAGTTGGGATGAGAACGTGTTGCAAATTACAGCTTGGCGAGCCGCAGGAGGCTCGCGGGTGGTTAGAACGCAAACAATACAGAATAAAATTGCTCGCCTGTCTACCAGCCATGGTTCCAGAAAATAGACAACAAAATCAACCACGCAAGTCGCTTGTTCTTGTCATCGGCAGAGCACTGTCAATCCCGCACAGCCCGGTCAACGGCGCATGTGATTGGACTGTGCCTCAGCAGAGAGCAACCAATAGGTTTAGAGCAAGATGGTCCCGCCCCCAGGAACGTTTTTTTTCCTTTTTTTCAGAACCACGTTTTCAGACCTTTGACGCTAAAGGAGTTTCAAAACGAACGGCGTCAGAACAGTGTCAATAATCACGTGACTCGCAAGCTTGCGCCCGTGTGGTCAAATCTCTGAAAAGTCAGTGCTGAAAATTAAGTTCTGAAAAAATACATTGCAATGGTGTAAATTTACACCTTTACAAGTTTTTAAAAATAAATATTCAACCTTTCAAAACGTATTTCTCAATGTTTGAACAGCTGTTTGCAGAATCCCATTTACAAGGTTTCGAAACCGGGAAACAAAGTAATACACTGTTAGAACAGTGTCAGATTTGAAGCTCTGCAAATGCACTGGTGAACATTTTTAAACTTTGAAAATGTGTTTGTGAAAACATTTTAGCTTTGAAAATGTGTTGGTGAAAATGATGAAGAAGATACAATAGAACACAAAATCATGTTTGCAGATGTTTGACTTTTTTTCTTCAGGCTATAATCTCTTTTTTCAGTGGTGCAAAACCTTTTTTACAAGGTGTTGAGTTTTCAAACAGACTTACAAGCCTTTGAAACCTTTTTTTTCAGGTTTGAATTATGACACTATTCTGACTCCATAAAGTAGGAGTTCAAAGAAGAACTCAAAAGAGCAACGACTTAAAGAGAGTTTTCTCCATAACTACAAGAGGATGAGAAAATGGATGTCTCTGACTTTGCATCATTGTAATTTCAATATTGGCACAAGCATTTTCTCTCTTATCTTTATCTGATTGGGCCTAATGACGCCGCTTTTCCCTAGTTTATTACTAGCTGGACATACCATTACACAAAGCCTATTCTCCTTTTCCAGATTTCCCCAGATAGAGAACAACAGCTCAAAGATTAAACTATATCAGTTATAAGGCAAAGAGTTATTTGTGATAAAAAATCGATTATCACCATATAACAGGCATTATAATTACGTCATAATACTGATAAGATTCAATTACCTGCAAACAAAATAATGTACTTGAGGTAGTTTACACATGTGACAAACACCATCTTGAATAAAGTAACAAAGTAAAATCAAAGTAAATAAAGGGCAAATACAAAATATATGAATCAACAAAAGATGTGTGAACCTGCATTCAATCAACTGATAACATTACCATTGTGGAATACACTTATAAAGCATGCATTAATTGAACTTTGGATTTAAACTTAATGTTAACTAATTAAACATGTAAGTAGAGTAGAGAGAGAGAGAGTGTGGAGCTTCCGCACATGGTCCTTATGATAGTCACAAGACTTTTTTGTGACCCCCACTATAGTCAGGAGGGGTGAGCCAGAGATAGAGAGAGAAAGGGGGATGTATAGAACAAAGTCAAGGCACTATAGTTTCTGAAATAGGATTAAAAAAAACACTTCATGTGTGTTTGGCACATCCAAAGCATACACATACACACAAATGCACACACACGCACGCACGTACACCCACACGCACACACACACACACACACCAAATGTGAATGAATGAATAAGTAATAAACAAATAATACATAAACAAACCTAACCCTGCTAATTCTGCTAATGCTATCTGGCAGACTTCTCAAGAGTTCCTGGCCCAGCTGATGTCCGAGCTGGGGGGCAAGAACCCAGAGGAGACGGGGGGGTTCCAGGAGGCCCCCCTGGCCTACGATGCCATCTGGGCCCTGGCTCTGGCCCTCAACAAGACAGTGGGACCCCTCAGGGCCAAGGGCCGCAGGCTGGAAGACTTCAACTACAACAACCGCGATATCACAGCTGAGATTTACCGTGCCCTCAACACCAGCTCCTTTGAGGGGGTTTCTGTAAGCATGGACACCACCACCCCCCCCCACCCCTCCTACCCCTGTGACCCTAGAGTAAGGTGACCAGATTTCTGCAAAAATGTCTTAAAATCAGGGAAAATGTAATGATGTAAAATCATATTTACATTTTGCCTGTTGTTATCATGGTAAATGTACTTTAGTAACACATTGGGCTGTACATGCCCAATGGTTTACTATGAAGTGTTTTAAGCTTTGGTAAACCAGTTAAAAACAAGCCAAAGTAGGCTACTCAAATAGGCAATCGTTCTATATTGTATTGATAGCCAATTATTTATGATTGGTCTGCCTGCTTATGGTATAAAGTCGATAGATAGACCTGTGTAGCGCGGTTGCGTCACAGCCTTAAAATAACGGGCGTCACGGGACAAAAGAAGCAACAGTGTAAAAAAAATACAATAGGAAATGTGACATTTCTTTCTTTCTCTCCTTCAGGGTCATGTTGTGTTTGATGCCCAAGGATCACGAATGGCCTGGACACTCATTGAGCAGCTTCAAGGTATGTTCAGGAACTTTTCCTTCACGCGATGTTCCATTCATGACAAACAAAACAATGTTAACATTATTCTTTTCTTTTTTTATGTATTGTTGACATTTTTGGGATGTTCTGTGGGATGTCGCTGTAAAACTTTAAAAGCAAAATGTTATTTGGGACTTGATTTTCGGAGTAGCCTGAACAGGCGTTTCTGATAATTGTGAAATATGTTTTGGGATTGTGCTCCTACATATTGAAAACACTTTTTATTTTTAGATTTAACAGGTTTTTTTTAATGTTTAATTAACAGGAAGAAACGATTCCCTTTGAATGTAGAGTTTAGGGTCTTAAAGTTGTCCCTGATGATGCTTTCTCATTCTAGAATTATACTACAAAGAACATTCATAAAAAGTTAATATAGGTGCTTGAATATTTTATTGGAGTTGGAGAATTTCAGACAAAAAGCGACTTTCATGTCCCTGCCAAATTAGCTTTGATGAAATGTGACACACGCCTGTCATTTGGATAAAGCCAAGTTGTCCTCAATACCGTCCCCCCTGTTTTGTTGGTATTAAGAGCTATATTATGGCCACTGTAGAAATACACTTATTAAAATCCCCTTCTGAAATTGTCATCCACTTGCGTGAATAAGTTTCTCTTCTGTATATCTCCGTAACGCAACCGGAAACAAGGCGTAACTCCGCCCTGTTAAATTTTTCCGGTCTAGGCTCTGTGCCGCCTCCCCCCAGAAGTTCTGCTATAACATAGTAGGACTGCTGGAGAACCGATTAGGTCGCGCCAAATTCAGTTCAATTAATTTAATGGCTCATTTCAGTTGGGTGGCCCACTCACGCGCATACAGCAGTTATAGCAGTAATGTGTGATATGAAAAAATACATTAAACATTGACATAAAAAATGCAACCACAATATACTGAGTTGGCAGAAAATATATAGCTAAAGCAACTTGCATCTATGTGTGTGTGTGTTTGTGTGTGTCTGTCAGTTTGCCTTTGTGTGTATCTATGAGTGTGTGTGTGTGTGTGTGTGTGTGTGTGTGTGTGTGTGTGTGTGTGCGCGTGCGCACGAGCATGTGTGTGTGTGTGTGTGTGTGTGTGTATGCGTGTGTGTGGGGGAGGGCAATACAGAACACTAATGTATTTCGTCACGACAATGACTTTTTTCTACTTTCCCCTGTGTCAATAATTACACTAATTTACTGCCTTCCTTATTCATGAGGGAAACATGTGAAAGTGTTTGTCTGTGTGTGTGTGTGTGTGTGTGTGTGTGTGTGTGTGTGTGTGTGTGTGTGTGTGTGTGTGTGTGTGTGTGTGTGTGTGTGTGTGTGCGTGCGCACGCTGTCCTGCACCTCTCTCGCTCATCACCTGCTCCTTCCTGCGAGGCCCCAATTTGATCCGACGGAGCGTTTTGATCCCTGCGCGCCTGTGTTCCTGTTCTTGTGTTCAGTCTGTCTGGCTCTTTGTGTCCCTGCCGACGGCCACCATGCTATCTGTGACAACATAGCTGCAACGGGGGGGGGTCTTTGTTTTGTAGTAGATTGGATGGGGTCGGTGGTGTTAGGCATGATTAAACATTAAGCTTGTTCTCTGTCTTGTAGTTAATGCATTCTCACTAGACCATTGTCCTGGCAGGCAATTGGTCATTAGAGTTGAGCTGAGAATGTTTTCTTTTTTGTGGACATTACTGTGTGGCAAGCTATGCCAACAGACAGATGTGGACTATAAACTGTCCTTTCAAAGCTTCAACTGGTTCTGGCTGTAAAACATTTACACAAGAGGGTGTGCTTTAATGTCATTATTGTCACAAAGACAGTGATGTTGTTAGGAGTTAGGAGTTATATCTCTAGAAAGCTAAAGTGCTTTCTAGAGATTGTGTGATTTTCCACACTGAATAAACACCACACAAATAAACACAAAAACGCTTCTCTAGCTCAATCTTATATAGATATAATAATAATATATCTAATAATCTTTGAGATATAAGATCTATAAGATATTTAGCATTTTTCCATGGACAGATTTTGCTACTATTTCATGAATTTCACATGCATTTTTAAGCTAGTAGTGCTGTTTTATGGTTCTAATCAATGTCATATTCATAGTTATAAGCCTAAGGCATTCTTTATTTGAGCACAGCTAGGTATGTTGTTATGCCCATTTGGACCAATCCGATAAATAGCAACATCATAGCACCACACCATGGCATGCACACATACATTTGATTAGGAGATGAATTCAGCCTTTAATGCAGTCACTGCATATCACCACATGCATTGTTTTTTTTTGCGTAAACCCCCCCCCCACTCACACACACAAACAATGGGATGCAAATGCAATGCAGAAATGATTCAATAAAATATTCAGGGAGTTTTTTTCACACATCGTTATTGACGTGTGAAATGATTAGTTATAAATCATGTTCGACAGTAATGAATGACATTTAAATCTGTAAGATATGTCTCACATTTTGTTGCAGAGAATGATGGACGACAATCTTGTTCTAAAATGGTTTTAGTTAACTGTTTGGTTTTTTTTCAGCCAATGGTCCATGATCGGCTTTGCACTCATCCTCTGACCTTCAAAGTCATTCCACAGGGGTATTACTCTAGTCTAGTCGGGCAATTTTCTCCCACTTTATAGCGCTTAGCTACATATTTTTTGCAATTTTTCTTGTGAGATTATAGAAGGCATTGAAATCGCTCGATTTATGACTCGGTCTCTTAAATTACATATATAAGTGTCTGCTACTACAGTACTACATATTCTATGACGCAGAACATATACAGAAGTCGAAGCTGATTTTCAACCTTGAAATCTTCGAAAGGAAAAAACAAAACATTCCAATTATTCAAAAAGAATTGAAGAATTGTGGGAGACGATGAAGACAGAAAGGAGATTGTAATTTTCAATACAGTTGAAAGTTGAATGTGAGCGGAGATGACATGATGACCCTCTCTCCCTGGTTTCTCACTCTGTCTCTGTCTCTGGCCCGCGCACAGGAGGAAGCTATAAGAAGATTGGATACTATGACAGCACCAAAGGCAATCTGTCCTGGTATGGTAACGACAAGTGGATAGGTGAGTAGCATTCATCAGCCTCCATCCCCTTCCGTTCGTCTGTTTATCACTGTCTGCCTGCATTCCCTCGCTACTTTCATCTTCCCCAGCTGCTGGTACACACTCTCTCTCTCTCTCTCTCTCTCTCTCTTGCTCTCTCTCTCTCTCTCTCTCTCTCTCTCTCTCTCTCTCTCACTCTCTCTCTCTGTACTCTATGTTGGTCACGTTGGCGTTCAGTCAAGTGGTGTTTTATTTATCGTGTGTTAACTGTTTGAGCTCACAGTTATTTGGCATGACTCGAGCACGGCCCAAGAGCTGAATACCATCACAGTCCAGCAGGCTATTTGCTTTTTGCTGCAGCAACCACAGTAGCAATACAACCATTTCAATTGTATCCATCCATGTTTCATTAGTGGAAATAATAGCAATGTAAGAATCAAACGGCAGAACAAAATTGAAAGAGAAGAAAGGTGTTGGTGTAGACAAAATAAAGGGTAGTGGGAGTGGGTGGGTGGGAGGGTTTAGGGATGGCAGTGGGGGTCGGCGAGTTGACGCATTTGATCTGCGCGACCTTGACTTTGAAGAAATGTAATCGTGGTGCCCTACGCACCTGCAACAAACACGTCTCACACAGCGGTAATGCTTCTACCATGAGGACAGCAATCGCTGCTTTATGAAATATGGACTTTGTTGGAGGGTGGGCGGTCGTTAAATGTAATTCAAAAGAACGGGATTCTGTAGGCTCAGGTCAGTCCAATACCTCCTACTACTATAGAGAATACTAGAGAATTATACCACAGCATTGTTAAATACTTGATCCTGATTGGTCAATAATGTTGCAAGGGTGTGCATTATTCTCCGGGATGTCCTGTTATTGGAAAACAATGTACCCGTCATGGTTTATTCCTTATGTATTACACACTTTTGCTTAGTTTTGGTATTGTACAGTACTTCGGTACTTGTATTGGTAATTCAGTGTAAAATTCAAAATTACACAAAAAGAAAGCTCGAACCAATAGGTGATTATACATATATAATAAGCCATGCCTGGAAATTGCTACATTAGGATTGATAGT
This sequence comes from Merluccius polli, assembly GCA_030340625.1. Lineage (NCBI taxonomy): Eukaryota > Metazoa > Chordata > Actinopteri > Gadiformes > Merlucciidae > Merluccius > Merluccius polli. Next base: position 364,187 of record JAOPHQ010003697.1, on the reverse strand, counting down.
TTTAAAGAGAGAAAGAAAAAGAGAGCAAGATTTAGAACAAAATTAACAACCTAAAACCAACCCCTCCCACTGCTCCCTATGTATCTCCATCACCCCCTACGTTTCTCCACCACTCCCTACTGTTTTTCCATACCACCACTGACAAGTGTTGCATTCACACACTTGTGGTGGAGCTATGATAACACTGTGTGCATGTGATTGACAGGCAAGATGGATTCCCGAACAAATCAGGGAAGAGATACACTGTCAGAAATGAGCCGGGAGCAGTCTAAATCTAAACTGTCTCATACAGAGGGAGGCGCAGTCAACCAGATATTCTCACAGAGCCTTTCACTCACTATTAAATGGCAGCTGACGAATGTATAACTCACACATTATAGCTCTTAAATCTTACCTATGGCACCTTTTAACTAAACCAACCTAAACCAACCATAGGTATCCAACCTAGGACCTTTTTTCTTCTGGAAGTAACCCTAGGCATGTTGAGTGTCTCACCTGATAAGTTATCTGCCCCCGGACAGAGTGCTTTGTTGACATCAGAGTACATCTCCGCCCACCCCTCCCATCTCTATGCTATCATTTGAAGAAATAGGTTTTCAGATTTCACCATCGTCTCATGGTGCTTTAACCTCCACCAGCTTTCCTACTACTTTCTCGTCTACTCAGAAGCACACGCCAGTAGTGTTGTACTGCTGGCGTTTTTTGTTTTTTTTTGCAGTTGAGTTTTTGCAGGCAACCATTAATTCCCCAATAGCTGATATTGCAAAGCACTCTGGGAAATCTGTGAGGGGTCAGTGATGCGTATGGATCCTGGAGGGAAGGGGTGGGGTTGGGGGGCATTTGTTTGTGAATGTCACTGGACATGCAACACACCAGGAGGAACTATTGGATCCAGAGCCCCATTTCACCCCTTGAGATTCACACACACACACACACACACACACACACACACATACACATACACACACACACGGTGACTACTTAGACACAATGACCTAGTTCCCCCCCCCCCCCCCCCCCCCCCCCACTGCTGTGTCCTGGCTCCAGCCCCCCTCCCCCAGGGGATGACTTTTAAAAATAACCCAGCAGCGTGACTCGACAGACCTCTCTGAGTGGAGTATGACTTTGGACCCACACTTTCCCCAGCTCTTGGTCACAAAGCCTTTATCACAATGTCCTGCCACCAATAAGCTTCCTCAATGACTATAGCATTCTTAAAACGATTTCACTAAGAGGATATTTACCATAGCAAAAGTAGATGTTTTAGGGGTTTGATTTTGATGTCACTCATGTTTCCCCATGTAGCTCCTTCTACCCCATTTGTTGAAACTTCCCAGAGCTTCACAGAACATGTTTCTCTCTATCGGTGGAATAAACGCCACCACCCACCAACTGTCTTTAAAAACCTCCTCCCTTTTGATACTCCTCAGCTCTTACTCTTCTCGTTTTCTTCTCTCCTACGCAATGTTTTTATTCGCCTTGGTTTGTTACTGTCCTTCCACTCCTCCTCTCCTCCCTTGTTCGATTCAGTCTCCCTGACAACTGCTGCAGCCTCTCTCTCTCTCTCTCTCTCTCTCTCTCCCGCTCTCGCATCGTTGCCGTGGCGACCATGATGTGGCCTGTTACCATGGCAACGCACTGTCCCAATTCCACCATCAAGGGCAGGGTGTGGGGTATTAGCGTGGGAGTGAGCACATTCGCAGATACACACACACACACACACACACACACACACACACATATACGCACGCATGCACACACACACACACACACACACTCTCTCACTCTGTCTCTCTACCTCTACCTATATAAACAATACTCTTGTCCTTGAGGTTGAGGCGTACAGTACATTTGCGTTAAGGAAGCAAAACTATGGTCTCACATGCAGAGAGGGAGATTCATGACTGCGCACATAAGTGTGCCCCCCCCCCCCCCACCCCCCACTGGTGTACTTGTTGTCCATTAGAGACAGTAGAGCTGCATGTCATGCATGTCATATTGTAATAGAGATTTTGGATATTTTGTATATATATTTTGGATAAGGGTATGTGATGGTATTTTGACGTACAAATATTATTATTTTTTAAACTGGAAAAGACCAATTATGGGGGCCTTTGATAAGACTGCTCTAATATGTAATTCTCACATTTATGAGATAATAAAGTGAAGTATAAATATCAATGACAGTAAGAATATGATCACATGTGTGTCCTGGTATATGATGAAGTAGACATAGAGCAGTATTTCCTTTGGAGTTCAGTTAAACATCTTGCATGGACCCTGCCTGTTCCCTCACTTTCTCTTGCTGTCTCACTCTCTCACTATGTGCATCCATAGCAACAAGCTCACCATATACGACGCCTTCCTTCCTGTTACTAATCTGACAATTAAAAGACCACGCCACCATCGCTGCTATTAGCATCTTATTCAAACACGCCAAAGCGTCCCCAGATTTCAGTGCCCTGTGGGGCTCCAGAAGATGTGTTCTAGCATAACCCTCTCAGAACACTGGGAACTATGTCACATTGCTGCATGCATGCAGATCGTCATACTTATGCATATATTGTGTCTGACAGATGTTGTGAATGTGATCGTTGTGTGAATGTGACAATACCCATGCCCTATTTAGGGTTCTCATGGCAAAGAGATATGTACAATTAAATATGGGTTTAAATAATTGAACAACATGCAACATGATGAAACCCCATTGTAAATAGGTCTGGAGGGAAGATAAAACGAGGCAGATGGATTGATTGCTTGTGACATTTAGATTTTTTACACATCTAAAGACAGGGATCGATTTTCAGAATGTTTTGATGTTAATAAGAGTAGGAGTTGCAGCTTTTACAATCATTCATCACATCTTGATTTCAAAATGTGATTGAAATTGTAGAGCATGACAATTAAATCAGTGTATTGCTGCAGTGCAGGGGGCTCAGAAAGCTAAGAAGAAGAACAAGAACAAGAAGAACAAGAACAAGAACAACAAGAAGAACTGGAAACCTTATTCAAGTGATGTGCAGACATACATCTTTACTGTTAAGTAACCGTATCACATTGTTCAGTCAGTGTTGGAGAGAGAGGAGGGCGTCTTAAGTTAGCACCTTACATGGAACAGGGTCGATGATATTGCTCCATCAGGTCTCTCTCTCTCTCGCTCTCTCTCGCTCTCTCTCTCACATCCTTTCTTTTCATAAGTGGAACCCATTCCCTTAAAAAAAAAAACATTTCATATTTTCATAATCCCCTTACCTCTTTTCTCCACCTTATTGAATATGATTCTCTTAAAGATTAGGATATTAAATGGAATAGGTTTTGCCTAGATTGTGCCTGGATATTTAGCATTCTCGGATATCTGTCTTTGTGTAACAGGATCACCAGAACAAGATGCAAATGTATCAGTGCTTAGTAATGTAATCGGCACATGAAATGTAAACCTGTGTGTAAACCTCATGTCTTTCCTCAGCTCCTATTTTAATCATAATTTAACAATCAGCCATAATCACACACACACACACACACACACGCACACACACACACACACACATGAAGGTTCATTCAGATATGGTTGCCTAGCAGCGTGGTTCGCTGGCCCCAAATGTGGTGTTGGTTTCTAGGAGGAAATAAGCCAAACTACAGATACATTTTGTTATAGAGCCTTTGTGGCTGTTACATGATCATATTATTGATGAAGAAACTAAATGGCTGAGTTTATTGCAGTCATGACCTTCTCCTATTCCACTGCTCTTTTCACATGGTTATTTGTTAGTGGTCAGACTGAGGTCATTTGCAATAACTGCAGAAATAAGTTTTTTGGATTTGGAGGTTAACTCTTTTTAGACTTAGACAATGACTTTAATTGCTGTTCATTCACATTGGTTTTCATTCCAAAAGTTTCAAGGACACTTTGTTTAAGCACCCCCCCCCCCCTACATCCCAGTACATCCATGTACTCCAATAAGAAACAGAGCAATGTTTCTGAGGCATTTTATAGGATTTTACTTCCAAAGATGTTTTCATTTCAAATAAAATACAGGCTTGAGGATTTAAACATAATTCAGGACTGGTCAGTGAACAAATTATTCCAACAACGTCACACGGCAACACAATAAGTAAAAGCAAAGCACTTTTTGCTTCATTCCTGAACTGTGTCGCCCCCCCCCCCCCCCCCCCCCCCCCCTAGCTTG